>VIGQ01001619.1:0-12652 GCA_009663005.1 Actinidia chinensis | reverse complement strand
GGGTTTTTGGGGTCTTCTCTCTCTCTCTATATATATATATCATTATGTGTGTATTAGGGTCAATCTTAATCCTAATCTCACTTTCATATATTTCATATGGCATCAAGGGCAGGCTTCTCTTGGTTGCCTAACTAACCCCACCATCAATTTGGCCACTGGCCTTCAACAATCCGCAAACAATGCACTGACAAATTCCATCAATGCCCAATTGACTCACTTGTCCCACCAATCGACCCAGCTAGTCGCCTCCTCCAGACCAATCAACTACCCAATCACTTTGTCTAGAATGTTTGTCAACCCACAACTCAGAACGCAACCATGCGACCGATCCCCTGCGACCATGGCCAGCCTCATCAAAATCCCCTCAGCCTATCGAAACCCACACAAGCCTAAATCGAGCCCAACTCTCTTTGCCCATCCTTGGTTAGCCCAACCACCGTCACTCACCTCAATCAAGCTCCAACCAGCCCTTTGATCACCTGCAAGCCTTTGTTGCTGCTTGTTGATGTGTTCTTCGGTGCTTGTTTTTTTGATTGATGTTGTTGCAAAGACCTTGTTATTTGACTCTCTGATGGCCGTGTTGCTCCGTTTTGCTTCATGGCTTAGCGTTTGATACATTTCGAGAACCATATTGGCTCCGATGTTTGGATTGTCCTCTTGCCCCAGTTGCTGTGGGTATGATTTTCCTTTATTGCTTGTTACTGCCCTTCTTTGTTTGCTGCCCCAGTTTCGTTATTTGTTTTGTTGCTGTCCCCGTTACCATTTTCTTATTGTTATTGTTTATTCCGCCCCCTCTTGATATTGGTCGTGTGTCTATCTTGTTTCCTGTCTCTGGCTTGTTGATTTTTCATATGGAGACAAATCCGCATAGTTTCCGCCACTTCTAGCGCTTGTGATTCTAGTTATGGTTTAGTTTTGCTGCTGGGTTCTGATTTCTGCTTGGGGCCCAGAATGTATATCATACAACTAATTCGCTCATCGGGCGTAATTAATTCCTCCCATGAGCCCAATTGTTGAGATTTATCTAATGACTATGGGGCAATATAAGTAATTTTTACTGATGCTCCTTTATATTCTAGGATCCTTCTCATGTCGCTTGAACTAAGGATGCTCAATTGTCGTCTTCGAATTAAAACGATTGGAGCCCAAACTGGTAGCAAGTTGGTGTATTTGACCTTGGTCAACAGGTTGGATTCAAGCTAAGGAGGTTTTTTGGTCTTTGTAATATTCTGCGCACCTATGACTGCATCGGACCTTCTTCTCTCTCTCTTGGGACTTGTCCCTCAGGATGATTATGTCGGTTTCGGGCATTGCGAGGAATTGACTATAGTGAGCCTATTTCTTCTGATATAGTTGTTTTATGCGGCGAGAGCGAGCGTCCATGTGGGTGACTTGTTGTCCTTTATGATCTCCTGTCCTCCTTTGATTGGTGCCCAATCTCAGATTCTTAGAGCTAAGGACCTCCCCCTCTTAGTGAGGTTTTTCAACCGTCTGCACTAGGCTACTCTACACTTGTGGCTCCTACTACCGACACTCTGGTTTGGCTACAATCTATTGGGCCCTCTTGGAAACTCTGGGCCGTATCTCCTACATTTTTTTGGCGGTGGTCGGCCAATCGCCTGCAAGATTACCCTCGCGACAATCGTGGTTTTGGATTGAAAGGTCGCGAGGGAGGGCCCATTGTCCTCGTATTTTGCACTATTGCGGTCAAGACAATCATACTCTTGACCGATGCTGGGATCCTTCAAGGCCGCCCTGCACCCATCACACCGTTGTGTGTCCCGAGTCAGATGTCCTGACTATCGTTGCATAGGAGAGAAGTACGCAGCTTTTTCTTGGTTGCTCAGCATCTACCATGCTACTCGCACTCCGACTATTGCTCCACTCTGTTTTGTGCCCCTAGTCCTTGGGTCATGATTCTGGTGCCTCACCTCACATGACTAGCACTTCTGTCCTGTCTCATAGTTCTTCTCCGCTAGTCTCCATCTGGCGTTACGCGCTGATGGTTCTAATTCCCATGTTACTGTTCTGGTCCTCGCTAGTTTTAGTTCTTCATTTTCCTTACCATTTGTCTTACCTGTCCTAGGGTCCCTTAATCTTTTATTTATTAGTAAACGTACCCAATCTTTTAAACTAATTTAGTCACTTTTCTCCCCTTCCTTTTTTAATTTTCCAGATTTCCAGACTGAATAGACGATTGGATAGCGGTCTATAAGCATCGTGGCCTTACTACGTTTGATTCAGATATTCACCTTCAGGGGCTTCCCCATCATCCATTGCCCCCTACCAGCTCTATTGTCGTCTTGGTCACCCATCTTTCATAATTTGAAATAAGATGGTCCCACATGTCAATCATTTCAGTCCTACCGTGTGAAGTCTATGAGTTTTAGGAACCCATCACCGCTTGTCTTTTCCCATACCCGTGTTGATGCATCGTACGTCTGTCCATTTGAGGTGGGTTCATTCTGATATTTGGGGACCCATATCGCGTTCCCATTCCATTAGGATGCCAGTAGTCATTATTTTTGTCGATAAATTATAGTCGGTCGGGTCACCGATCTTTATCTCTCATGAAGAAAGGTCAGAGTAGTATTCTATTTTTAAATTCTTTTTCATGAAATAAGACTTCCAATTAATGTTCCTATTGTTTATTCAATCTGATAATGCATGTGAGTATTTCATTCTAGTTTATCTTCGTTTTTGATGTCATTGATCGGTGGCATTATACATCAGTCCTCTTTGTGTTCGCACTCCTCCAGCAGAATGGAGTTGACGACGAAAATCATTTATGGGTAACATGATGCTTCCTCCTTTTATATGCAGTACCTAAGTCCTGATGGGTTGAGGTTCGCACCCTCTTCTGCAGTTTACCGCCACCCCTAGAGTGTTTTTGTTGTACGTTCTATATCCATGCCTTAGATCCGGCCGTAACAAACTTGATCCCCAGCGATTAAAAGTGTTTTTTCCCTTAGTACTCGAGACTTAGAACGGATATAATTTACTTCCCCTTCCTTCGGCTCACTTGTATGTACTGATGTTACCTTTCATGAGAACATTGCCTACTTTCCTCTGTTCATAAGCCCTCTGGACCTCAGTCAGATCTTCACAGCTGTGTTCCGTCCATGTCTGGATCCCCAAGTTCTGTTCCAGGGGGGGAGCAGCCATTGCAGATTTATGGTTTGCCGGAAGAAACTCCCGTTTGGTGAATTACTTGTTCCCACCATCGTCTGCTCGGCTTGGTAACTCCTCTGCCCACCCTGTTCTCCTACTTTTTCGTCGGCCCCTTTAGTTCCTGATTCCCTTACTATTGCACTCCGTAAGGTTAACGGTAATATACCTCCCTTCCTATTGCTCAATTTGTTTCTTATGATCCTTTGGGCTCCTCGTTGCGTGAATCGAACTCTTTGTCACCGCTACGTCTATCCTAAGAAGTCTTGTGTCGGAAACACTCTTTGTTCTTGCTGGAGACAAGTTTATGGTTGATGAGATGACGACCTTGCATGACAATGGTACTGTGAGTAGTTTCTTTTCTGTCGGGACAATCCCTCGTTGCTTCCATTGGTGTTTTACCGGTGAGTACTTTTCACATCCTTTTGCTTAGGGGTAAACTCAGACATATTGTGTGGATTATATCGAGATTTTTCCCTCTTTATTTGCTAAGATTAGATCCGTCCGTAGCTTATCTTCCTTGTTGTCAATGTTGGGTGGCCTTTATTTCATTGGATGTGAAGAATCCTTTCTTCACGGGTGATCTTGACAATGATTTACATAAGCATCCTCTTGGGGTTTGTGCTAAGGGGGGAATGGGGGCTGGTCTTTCATCTTCATAAGGCTCTTTATGCCTTAGCAACCTCCAGTCTTGGTTCAGTAAATAAATTGAGTGCAGTTTAGCGGTTTGGTATGTCAATCGATATCAATCTGATCATTTTTGTATTTTCTAATTATGATTGGGAGGGAGAGGACTCTGCCTGATGTATATGTTGATGATAGTAATCATCAACAGTAATGACACTCAGGGCATTAAGGAGTTGAAACTTTTCTCTAGGATAGTTTCCAACCCCAAGATGGTCAACTTTCGTATTTCTTAGGTATTGACGTTGCATGATGAATGAAGAGGGATTAGCCTGTTCCAATGGAAGTATGTTATGTTCAATTCTGGGGGATAATAGTTGATTAGGGCCAAGCAGTAGAAGGACGCCTATGATCTAATGTGAGATTGTTTGTGATCAAGGTGAGTTATTGTCGAGTCCAGGCACATACGATGGTTAGTAGGAAGTTGAACACCTTACATATGCATCCAGACATTGCATTACCTGGGAGTGTGGTTAGTCAGTTTATGTTAGCTCCTTGCTCGTCTAAACGGAGGCGACTTTGAGCGACGCGTGAGGTACTCAAAGCCGCATTCGCGTCATGGCTTGTTTTAGGGGTAAACGGTCATCTGCCGTGTGAGGCATTCACTGATGCTGATTAGACGGGCTCTCCATCAGATAGCGAGGTCAACTACTGGGTATTATACTTCAAGATGGTAATCTTTCAAATAGAAAAGTACAGAAGAGACAGTGGATGGGTGCGATGAGCGACTAGAAGAGGGGTGCAGGGCGTGACAATGAATGGTTAATTGGTCACGGTTAAGGTGGTGGGGGGGGGGGGGGGAGACAGGCTGTGTGGGATTGTTGGCGTGGAGAGACCACAACGTATGACGTAGGCCACTAGGGAACAGACCACAAGTGTAATCGACCAGGTTGCGACTGGTATGAGGAAGTTCGATCTAGTAAGCATGGGTCACAAGGTGCCGAACGAGGTGGCCAAAGAGACTAGCGAAAGGTCCGAAATGAGGTGCTGGTGTGGTCGCAAAGATGAGATGAGGTTATCGAGCAGGTTCTGATCATGATGGACTTCTGATCGCACAAGTTCTGACCGCGTGGCTGGTGTGGGATTTGCTGGGCTTAATCGATGGGTATGGTGGCATTGATAGATAGTGGTGGACGATTATGGTGCCGTTGTAGAAAACCCTACTCTGATACCATAATATTGTAAAAAGGAGATTAGGGTTGAGATTAACCATAATACACAATATATGTCATTAGAGAGAGAATAAAGATTACACATTACAACCCCTCCAATTATTAATATACTCATTACTTCACCACAAACCTAACTATGTACTACATCCGCTATTTCTACTCTAACAAGGACGTGAATGCGGACAACCCACCTTGACGAACTTAAGCCCGCTAGCCTCAAGCAGTAACCCCTAGTGACCCTGAGCCGAGGGCCATTGGTCGCTTAGGTGTCCTGTGCCCAAGGCCCTTACTCCTAGCTGGCTGGGGTAAGGGATGCTGGGTGGGTTCTGGTGCTGTGACAGGGATGCAGGGAGGATGTGGGTTGGTGGACAGGGGGCGGGTGGTGTGAGGGATGAGTCGGCGATGGGTGGGAATAGGTTAGTAAGTCAACGATGGGGTAATGGTGGTGTTGGGCGTGGGAAGAGCAGCTAGGTGGTGATGGGTATAGTGGTAGGATCCCAGCTTTGAACCATGTTGTTAATTAGAGAAGTGAGATTAGGGTTTCTTATTAACCCTAATACACACTAAAGTATTTATTAGAGAGAATGTAAAATAACAAATACACATGGCAACCCAATCACTCTCCGCACCAATTATTCAATAACACCTAACTGTCAATACACCCACTATACCGCCTACCTAACAACAATCATTAATGATAATTAACAAAAAAAAAAAAGTGACGTATTAAAATATTAATCTAATATATAATTGACATCTTGTTGTCGGCCCCAGCTGTCCTTTCCGTTTTATAGACATGTGCTGACAAACCATCTGCCCTTGTAGTATTCTTGTTTCCATGTCATGTCTACTCTTATTCCGATATGACATTGTGTGTTGAATAATGAGAACAAAAATAAATGGACCAAAATTAAATGGATATAAATAGAGGGAATATATCATGGCGGAAAAAAAATAGAAAACAATTACTTAATTACCTGCATATTTGATGCAATTTTGACACATAATCAATAGGAGAAATTGTCTTGCTAATGGCATAGGCCAGCTCACAAAAAAATCCTGAAAGCTTCATTACCAATTAAGGTATCTAGAATCAGGAAAACAACTTTAAAACGAATAAGAAAAATAGTAGAGCTCATAGGCGTTGCTAATCAAAACCAAACTGCTAATATGATAGTCAAGTCTTATTAAATCTAAATCCCCAGTGATAACCAAAATTAGCAGGCCTGTGAATGCAGTAGTGCAGTAGAATACACATTGATAGTGAACAAAGATGGTTCATGAGGATACATACCTCATCAAATATCTACTTTGACAAGGATCAGACTGTTGCAGAGGCGAATATATTTAATTAGCAGCTTCAAAATATTCTTTACACGTGCTCTGTCACACTAAGTAAATCAGTATCATGTCTCAAGTAGTACAAGAAATTATATCTGAGCCTCACACAAGTGATGAAGTGAAGTAGTGTAGATTTACTGAGTATTACATCTCATTAATAAACAGAAAAGCAAAGCCTCTCTCTCTCTATCTCTCTATGAGCGCACGAATAGGAACCAAAGAAATGGGATCATTTTATGTAATCAATTAAGTTACAAGAATTGATCTTATTGAGTCGCACAAGTGATGAAGTTGTTGAGTGTAGTATACATCTATATTAACAAACAGAAAAGTTCTTAAAAGGTCTCTCTCTTCTCTCCCGTGTGCGTGACGAGAGCACAGGACACAAACGCCAATGATTCCCCCTTCCGTTCTGTTCTGTCCCAAACACAGGACAGAGAGCGAGAGAGAAGAGACTAACAATGACCAGCATCTGTCATTAAAATAATAACTTCAAATGAAAGAGAGTAGTTCCAAGGCTTCACGCAGCATACAACAAGTAGGCCAACCTGCAAAATTTCAAGAAGGGTAACGACATCAGAAGAACTTTCGAGAAAAAGGGTTTTGATGAGAAAAAACCATTTGAAACACCACCAAGACACTTTTTGGTTATAAATAATTGATTACGAAAAGCTATATAAAAAAAGGGGATGCAGGCCAGATACCACAAAGCAAAAAACTATGCTGAGGGTCTCAAGAGGGACCCAACAGACCTTACACTCCTTGCATTCTCAAAATTCAAAAAACCAAAATTAAGCAGGTTGGGTCTTCCCCACCATATCTTCTGTACAAAACAGAACTCGAAGGTGAAAAAGGGGATAGTCCATCACAAAAGTCCATGAATCTTCGTTGTACCCGAAAGCCATTCAAGATGGACTTCCCATCTTAAGTACTAATGGGCAACTTATAGCTTAATTTTAAGTTGTTATTCAAGTATAAAAAAAAAAAATCTGAGGATAATAGAGGGAAGCCACAAAAAACGGGGGATCAGGGGAAGAAAATAGACAAATGCATGATGTAAGGTCGTTAGAAGGAAAGTGCTGTTCTCGTAGTCAAAAAATCGTATCATTGCTAGACCCATAAAGAAAAGAAAAATACCGCATAACACACAATCAATTAGCGGTCCCAAGGTTAGAGAAATTCTGCTCGGGTCAAACTACCACATGAAAGGATATATAAGACAACTTCTTTTTTGAGTCACGTAAAGGATATTGAAACCTACCCAAAACTTCCAAACGTAGAGCAAAGAGCCTTTTCCTTCTTGCCAATTCAAATAAACTAAGATAAATAGCTTGGTCCTTATGAGAACGCATGCCTGGGTAGTGGCCACAGATTCTCATGATGTGAACCTGTGTAAGTGGGACAGCTTTGACAAGAATCTAACAAACAAGTTGACACACAAGGACAACAAATTAATTATATCATGTTTATACCAAAAAAATTCTACAATTTGATAAAACGTCAATCATATTTTAGAAAACAGCTACGGAGGGTTGTGCGGGTTAGTGCAGCTGCACTAACCAAATCCTTTAAAAGCGGTTCACAAGCTTGAAAACAGTAAAATTGTTAGCTGAACTTAAAAAGTGGCTGTAGAAAAGGAGACATTTTCAAGTTTGTAGAATGAGACACAATATTGGTAATAAAATGAGTATATATAATATCAAATTCATAACGACTTGCAAAATTCAAATGTCAGCGCTCTACCATTTAGAGCCTTAGAATTCTAAATTTCACTCTGGCGCAATATTTCTATAACCTAGATTGGCCAATAATATTGAGGAAGCACACTGCACCAAAATCGAATTGCGCCATCCTTTTGTTTTTTTTTTAACGCAATTCTTTAGTATCTTGATATTGTAATTCACTTTGAGAGAACCCAAAGAATAGTAAATCCTTGTCAGAAAAAGGTCCATACACCTCTTGCTTTAATGACCATGTCTTCAAAAAAAGGCTACTACGATATTCATATGAATACCGGAAGCGTTCTTCTTCGCAAGGAGGATCTTTAAGATGGGACAAGTCGATTAGTATTTCGGATTTTCAGGAACTTGTTCGCCACCAGGCCTTGAATTTTATCGAGGTCTCTGAATAAGGCTCGTGAAAGGAATTATGAGACTTGATAATCAAAAGGAAATATAATATAAAAGCTGATTTACTTGTATTTGCTAAATTATTAGCTTACCTTTGGGCATTACAACCCAGCACATGACGTTGGGCTGAATAAACGCTCATAGAATTCAGAAGCGCATCCTGTATTCTTTCTTTTGGCATAGCTACAAAGTCTTCGCGCTTACCTATATGTTTAGCACAGTATCAGAACTAACATAATTCTGTTCTAGAGTTACTCCGAAAGTCAGTCGATCATGAATCAAAAGATCCTGCTACCAAAAACAAAAAAGAGGAGAATCAATACGAAGACCAGCGGTGTCCCCACTGACACCATTGGCTCATTACCAATCAGTGGTCGGCACCACGGTGTGGAGGTAAATTCTCTCCCACTCTTCTCTTCAAGGCATATAGAATTTAACATCAGTACATACATTATACCTAGAAAATCATCTTAAGAGATCAAACCTGCGTCCTTATTTTAATCAGGGATTGGCCCATAGGCCAATGGGGCTCTCAAGCACAAAAAAACTATCCTCTAAGAGGGAAACAAAAAACAATAATGACAGGTGGAGATAGAGGTAGGTTTGTCTGGTGGGAGGAAGAGTGGGAAGAGGGATCAAGGCCCAAAGGCTTACAAGAAGGGAGAGTGATACAAATAGAGGTGGCAACTGGGGGGTTCGGCGGGTTTTTTTTTTTTTAAAAGGGTGGTGAGTTGATATGGGCGGTAGGATAGGATTTAAAAACGCATCGGGTTCAAATAGGGCCCAATTGTGCCTTGTTCTTGATGATGAAAAATATATTTATATAAGCTCATTTACATTTGTTTATTCGAGGACTCATTTGAGCTATATTTGTTTATAATTTTTTTTTAGGCTGATTTGGTTTATGAATTTTTTCGTCTTTGGTGATTTAAAATATAAAAAAGATCATCTAATTGGCTAAAAATAAGCACGAAACACAAAAAAAACAATCATTTTATTCGACCATTAGCCTAATTTTTGTTTTTAATGGGCGTTTTTTATTCACAATTTGACTAAACAAACTCATATCTCAAACCATTTCAGTTCCAAAAATTTTGTCTCATTTCATTGAGCACTCATAAAAAATTTAATTTTCTCATGTTAAAAAACACACACTACATTTTGACCCTTTAAATTGTTATTTGCAAACTTACTATCCCAAAAAATGTTCTTTGCATTTTAAACTATAATATGTTTATATTAGTTGCCAGGAAGTTTAACGTTACATACGTGGCTCGGTTGGGTTGCGGATGAGTGTGGTTATTCCTTTGTCTACCTGAGAGATCTTGTGCTCGAGTTTAGCACGCAAGGGTTTTCCTGTTTTTTCGTTCAATCCAATTAAGTTACCCATTTTTTGACTTGGGGTTTAGTGGGTTTAAGTGACTGACCCAATTTCAACCCATTAGCATTTTGGGCGAAGTTTAAGAGTGTCCTTTAAATAAGCAGGTTAGTGGGTTTGGGTTGGTTTTGGCCACCGCCAGATATAGAATATGTTTCCCTAGGGAAGATTAGTTACGGTGCGGGATGACTGAAAAAAGGTTCTCTAATAGGAGAGACTAAGAAGCACGAAGACAACTCGACACAGACACTACATGGAATGCAAATTTTTTAAAATTAGGATCGATTACGTTGGGGACAAGTTGCATAAAAAATATATTACTATATTTTTTAAAAAATAAATAAAATATAAAAACACGAAATACCGTTTATACAAGAGGCATTGTAGCTTTGAGTTGGTTCAATTTCGTCCAACTCAATAAAGTGCATTGGACAACAAATCTATGAAATGTATTACAAGAAAAGAAAATGAGCATTGTATCCCTATTTTTGCATATCAAGCAACACCCAATGTGAATTTAATGATTGCAAAGCCTTTTTTGGCTACGGTATGTCTCTTATGGCTCGGCTACAGTCTCTAATTATACACTTATTCTTCAAGAAGCAATGTGGAAAAGGATCTAGAGCAACGGACACACATGTTCAGAGGGAGGAACACGCGTGTCCGAAGATGTGTACCCCAGGTCTAATTGAAACCCAAATAAAAAAACGACACGCAAGTGCCCTATCCGAACCTTTTGAGCATGTAGGTGCCTGGCATGTATTAGACACGGATATGCGTGATTATTTGAAGTGTTCTTGTTCATAGAAGGAATAGATAAATAAGGTCCAAGTGAGGCTGGCCGCATGGTTTATATTTTATTCCGAAAACTATTATTTTTACAATGGAGAAGGTCAAAGGCTGCATAAATTTTCAGGTTTGCGTGAACAATAATTAACGAAAGATTACATTTTAAAGATGAGAAAGCAATTGAAACAACATCGAGCAAGGAGTAGGAGAAACACGTGAAGTAATAAATGGGTATTAAAGAATGGAGTGGTGATAGACGGAGGAGGTGTTTTTGAAGGCTGCACATATTATGTGGTTTTGAATCTTGATGGGCCAACCTTTTTTGTTTTCTCCTTTAGTTCTTTTTTTCTTTGTTGCTTTTATCATTTCTTCTCCCTTTTTATTTTTATGACATGGTTTGGTTCCTAGGTCAGTCCGGTTTTTAACCTTAATAAGATGATTATCCTTATAAAATTGTAATCATCACAGTTGATTAATGAGAATTGGAGTGATTAAAGTTGTGGCAGTAGTTAGGGATGCGGCCAGTATGTAGGGAGTGGCCCGACAAATGCTCTTCTCTCACTCTCCATCATGGATTGCCTACCTATGCTAGGAGGACTCTAGGAACCCAACAGTTAAATCTTCAAACAAATGATGTATAAAAGCTATCAAGAGGAAGATGGAAGATAGAGATATCTAGTTGGCCGGGGCGAGTGTTGCACTGTAAAACCATAAGTTGCAGCAAAGCTCTCCCATATGACTGCAACTTTTCCTTGCTAGAATTCAACTTGAGGTATAGATGAGATGTGTAGGGAGATATCGTCATGAAGATTGTTCAGATTGGTTGGAAGCATTGCATTGTCTAATGGTTGATGGTGGCGAACAGATTGCAGTTCTCCTCAGATTTGAAAGGAAACGGCAACCAAATGGTTTGATGCATACTTGTTGCAATGGTTGAGTGAGAACTAAAAGGACCTCTAGGAGAAAGGGGTAGAGTAACAGGTGGGGGATGCAAATTCCTGAACATAAGGGGGAAGTGTTTTGAATTATTTATTTTTTTGTGATAAGATTGAATGGTAAAGTATATACATGGCAAACGAATTGTCGATTGAACCAAATTGCAGAGTGCCCTCTTTTTTTAACAAAGAACCTTCTACATAAATGGTCCATTTCCGTTTTGAAGGTCTAGATCTAAAATCACAATTCTGCAAGTCCCAAACCATATTCTTAGTGTTTTACTCTCTTAATCCCATACCTCGCTAGAGGAAAAAAACCGGGCTGTCTTAAAGTTAAAACTTTCTCATTGGAGGTCCCAATATGTGTTACAAGTAAAAACTGACCAACCATTCATACAGAGGATCGAGGCTTACTGGAATCCAACCTAGGTAGCACCGACATGGATAAAAAAAACGGACACAAACACGACATTTTTGAAAATGGACACGGACACGGCGGGGGGGGACACGGCCATCTATATAATATAAATAATATTAAATAAGTCTTGATAAACACCTAAAAGTAGTTAGTTCTAAATTTCGAACAAGTTTACACTTACAACCCAATTGAAAGAGAATATCCATTAATTCCATAATAGTAGCAAAAAATAATAAACTAAGGAAACCATAAACCATGTCTCAAATTTTAACTAGACCCAACTTCCCTCACTCACCCTCATGATTGATTCCCTCAAAATCTCTATACGTCAATATAAAGACTAATTATAATTTTGCCCCATAAAGTTAAAAAAATTACAAATGACCTCCACCGTTGTCCCCGCCATCTTTCCTTCAAAAAATATTAAAACAATTAGGAACGCCACGATGTGTGTCCCATACGTTTTTGGCGGTCCGCCGTGTCCCAGTGTCCCAAAACGTCAATACGTCACCTTGTGGCGTGTCGGTGGTTTCATAGAAATCCAACAGAAGATGCATGATACGAGGCAGAAATATTCACATAACGCAGTTCTCTACCACAAAATGAATTTACGTACTCAAGAAAGAGAAAATCTGGAC
>VIGQ01001615.1:35000-53297 GCA_009663005.1 Actinidia chinensis | reverse complement strand
TGTAAAAACTTTAGCCGTCGAGAAACCTATCTATCAGTCTCATACTTTGAGGTCTGAAATCTTGGTTCCTGATCAAAAGTTCCTTATGGTAATGATCCTGCGATGGTTTCAGCAAAAATGTTGTATCAATGGAGAGCTTTGCATACGCCGCACCAACCGTGTGTTCTCAAGTGAAGGAGGTAATATTGCCTGCAATAAATTAGACTTCAGTTAGCCTCCACATACATACAAACATTGGGTTTGCTGTATCACTAAAAGTTAAGAAACGATACATTTATCAGCATAAAAGTCGGTAATAAAATTGAAAACACCAGAAATTTGATGCTTTCCACTACGATTTCTCTGAAAAATTTAACGACAACCTACATGAATCAGAAGGATTGAGATTCCTAAAGGTAGAGTTTCCGATTTAAAGTAGTGGAATAAGACTGGTTTTCACAGGTATATGAGATTCAGGTCCTCCTTGGCAAAAATTGGTATGAGAACACCTGTGTAACCAAATGCATGGGCAATCACGGGTATAAATACGACGAAACTTGCCATGCGAACCTGCCGACATCACTGCAATAATACCAGGAGCTTGTATTATTGAGAAGGACATGGAATGTTAAAATCCATAGGCCTGCAAGAGAAACAACTCAATTAGCTAAAAATCTACAGTATCACCATTTTTTAAAACACAAATCAGACTCCGTTGGATCCAGAAATTGGAAGAACAACTACTCATTTAAGATTCGTCACTCGGGGTGCATCAAAGAATGACAGGGACGCACGGAAAAATTGCAGTAATGCATTTATTAAGAGTAAATGGCAGTCTTATTACCCAATCGTGAGAAAATAAGGATCTGTTGCTCCAACTCTTTCTCTGAGATAAGTCAAGGCCCAGGGGACCCGTCCAAGGAACAGTGAGCCTTGTTTGAATTGTTAGTAAATTCTAAACTAGTATTTTTAGATCATTAGTACAAGGCTACTATCCTTGGACAAAACCTCTTAAAGCTCTTTTGATAGTTACCAATAAAATTAAGTCCTTCAAACCATCTAATTTGGATAGGCATTTTCCTAGAAGAATTACTTCTATCTATAAAAAACAACAACAAAAAGCACAGCAACGCTGCAAGCAAAATGCAAAACAACACAATCAGGAAATGTATAGGTCAAATTTCAGTTGTTAAAGATATAATTATGAAAAGATCCCTGCAATATGCACAAGAATCCAGAAAGAAAAGAAAGAAAAGAGAAGAAGAGAGAAAGAGAGACAACCTGAATCTATTAGTACGAGACAGAGGTTTTATAAGGATTATAGGCCATAGCTGCTGCAAAAGTGAAGCTGATATATAAAAATGACATTACCAAGATTTCTTTCTAATTAGGTTGCAAGATGTGTTTTGTCTTTGATAAGTCAATTCTCAGTCGCTTTTGTCAAAAATAGATCGTTTAGCTGATAAACATGCTTATGCAAGAGTTGGTTAGGGACTACCACAAGGATAATTATCTCTACGTGTGTCATTAAAAATGACTTAATGGAAAGCATACGACTCTGTTGATTGGCTTTCGTTTGAAATCAGGAATGCTCTGGATTCCCTAAGTAATTCACAGATTGGGTGGACAAATGTGTATCACGGCCAGATTCTTTGGTTATCAATGAGGAATTGAAAGGGTACTTCAAAGGGTGAAAGGTCCTTAGCAGGGGGACCATCTCTCGCATTGTCTTGTTGGTGATGGAAGGGTCTTTGGTATCCTAAATCATAAGATTGCTCATGGGAACTTAATATCATCCTAAACGCCAAGGTGGAAATTGAGTCATTTGGCTTTTGCTGATGATTTGTTCTTATGTGTCTATTCTATTGTCAAAGGCATTAGATGAGCTCTACCAGCTTTCAGGGCTTCAAGCCCAACTTGCAGAAGAGTGTTGTCTTTTCTCTGATGTAGTGGTAGTGTGATCAATGGTTGAGAAACAAAAACCCTATTTCGTTTTTAGCCCCCCATCCAAGTAGGGTCCTTAGCTTTTTTTTAATATTTGGGGTGCCCCTCATCTTCTTCGGTTAACATATGACCACTGTATTCGTTGAAGAAAAAAATTTCTGAAAAAGTCCAGTGTTGGTAAATAAACTCTGTCCTTTGGGGGAAGGAAGAGCCCGCTTATTCAATCTGTTCTCTAGAGTATGGAGGTTATTGGTGTTCTATTTTTATTGTACCTCCGGAGGATTTGAAAGAAGTTGAGGGTTTATCCTTAAAGTTTTCTATGGATTGGGCTTAGCTGAAGAAGTCTGGCGCTAAGGTCAGTGGTTGTGGTTGCTCTCCTAAACTGAGGGGGCTTAGGCTTAAAGCCACCCAACTCCCAAGCTGTGGAATAAACCCACAATGATTAGGCATCTTTGGGCTCTCAGTGTAAGGCTGATACAGTGTGGGTTAAATGGGTGCAACACCTTTGTGATCAAGAATAGATGCCTCTGGGAATGTGAAGCTTCTTACAGTACAGGGCTCTTTTTGGACAGTGAGAAAGATGTTCGAGCTAAGGGAGATGGCTAACATTGATTAGGTCTTTGTCAGGGATTAGTAGTGAGGTTTTTTTTGATGGCTCAATAATTGGACCCCTTGCGTTCCTCCTTAAAAGATGGGAAGGATTGGTAACGGATTGGGGGAGTCTCTGTTATCAAAGGTGTCGTCATCATTTGGTTATGAGAATTGGAAGTGGCCTAGGCAGAGGAAATAGAGTATAATGTCTATTGTGGCTCATACTCCTCCTGACGTTAAGGCCAAATACTGATACGAGAGGACTGGGTGTCTGGTATTCATGCTGCTACTAGCACTTCTCTGTCCAGGACTGCCGGGGAGAGCTATAAGGGCTCCTCAGCCTAAAGTTCCAAGGGGTCCTATTATTGGGCTACAAGGGTAGGGACCTAGATGGGCCGTTATCCTTGGTTATGTGGGCTTAGGCAGGTGGCCACGAAAGACAGGATGACAGGATGTGAATGGGTTTTTTTGGTTTTTTTGGGGGATGGCTGTTTTGATCCACTTGTGATGCTGTGCATCAAAGATGTGAGTCCCACGATCACATTTTCCTCAATTTAGAATGTCATTGTAGTTTCAGCTAGTAATCTTCCTTCTTTCATGATCTTAATGACAAGTAATACATTATGTGAGTATGTCCATGGTACAAATATGTGGAAGAAACAAGACATGAATAGACTCACCGAATGAGATCTGCAGCGGGTAAGGACCTTACATGATGAGTAACATAATAACCGTTTTGAATTCAAAGCCTCACTAAATCAGTCTGTGATAAAATGATTAGATAATCCTTACAGTGCTACCCAATATAATTATGAAAAAAACCTAGCAGTTGCCAATGAGAATAGAGTAGTAGAAAATTACATTGACAAAGAAATACAAAAATTGGGACGTCTATTAGGCTGCGGATCCAAGGGTTCTAATCATAGCAATCAGTTCTTGCTGTCCTGTCACTTGGAAGAGTTAAGTCTTGGCCGGAATCTAAAATCACCAGGCATATCTTCTTCCCAATGTTATGGCTAAACTTCACCATTACATGAATAAAAAAAATATACAGATTAAGGGATATTCATTTTCAAACAAGGAAGATATAATCAGAGAATAAAGGTTAAAAAATAGAAGAACAAACACTATCCCATTGTATTGAATCCTCATCTCAGATGTATCTCTTCCCTTCCAAATATAACCAATTCATGGACATTCCTATAAACAATACTTTCTGCCAGCAAAAGAGCCTTCCTTCACAAAAGGAGTAAGCCGTCTAAACATACCATGCCGCACTAAAAACAGCAGAAAAAAGGAAAGCAAACAGAAGAAACAACATTGGTTCGAGTCCACCAACGTGGGATTCAGTAAGAAAAGTATATTCTATTAGAGAACAAGAAATTTGTTCAAGGATGTGAAGCTAATTGGAAAACTGGCATAATAGAATAATTCCTGGACAACAAAAGCTCGTCAAGCTTTTCTTTAATGGTTATGTTGCTTTGGTCAAAAAGAAATTGAACCATTGCAGCCCTACAAAGAAAATGAAGATCAATAGAATCCCAGACAATAGTACTAAAAGTTGAATCAAAAGAAACCAAAGCAAGAGTTTCACATACCAATATTTCAGAAAATTTTCAAAGCAGTCACATATATGCACAAAACAGTGCGCTTTCTATTTAGTTAAACAAAAAAATACACAGCTTGATATTCAGCTCTGACCCCAACCATGAGTCATAACTCCAAACCCAAATGGAAGAAAAACCCAACACAAAGATCATAAAATTTTCAATCCTAATGAGAAATGCTTGTAACATCTTAGTGAGAAACTATTATAGTTCGATCCTATTATTAACTACAATAGAGCTACCAAGATGAAATTTGCTGACGGACCTAATCAGTTTTAGATTTCCAGAAGTCTATCAAAGTTTAATGGATATGAAGAATTAGAAGTCTTGGGAACCTGATAGGGTAAAAGAATAATCCCTTATGGTAAAGAAGGAAGAGATTAATAATCCCTAATTGAAAACAACAAGAACAATGTAGAAGAACTACCCTGAAAAAACATTTTTTCAATGTCATCTTTGATGGTATCAATAAAATTCAAGCTTCTTCGGAGGATAGTATATGTCTCAGAAGATTCATTAGTTTATTCACATTATCTAAATAAACTGAAGCATCAACATCATACAGGCAAATGAAAACCACACAATCAGAAAAAGTATAGTCAATTCCAGATATACCAAGATCAAAAGTATTAGAAACCCTTGCAAGATGCACATAATCAAAACCGGAGAACCCCATAACAAGAATAACTACACGCCGAAATCACAATATTTGTTTCAGCATCCAGAAAGCCCCAATTTCAAATAAAGGCCATAATTTTCAAATAAAAATAAAACAAAACTCATTAATCTATTAGGTACATTATAGTTCAACATTTACACTATGAAACTCATTTGAACAAAAAGGCCCAATTCAAAAAGCGTAATATACAGCCAAGGCCATGAAAAAGGATGATTAAGCAAAACAACTATACATTAACCTGAATGAAGAAATCATGGGAAGAAGATGGAGGAGTTGTGCTGTGAAATCCTAGCCATTGTCGATCTCAAGATGCTCTCTGCTTTTGGGGGATTATCCTGTAGAGTCTATAAAGCTTTTCTACCTACCCAAAAAATGTTGGAGAATTTGTTTGCTACCTATAAGCCCTTGAAGAGGAGGACCAAAGAGAGAATGGCAGGCAGGCAGCAAGGATACATAATATAAGATGAATGAAGATGAGCAAACTCAAAGTTGAAACCGGTGTATCTAAAGGCACTGAAGGCATCAAGTTGGGGTAGGAGACTTCTAGCATAGTTACACTTTTGGTTGTAATTTTTTCAGAAAAATTTTGGGATAGTAAGGGATGTTTTTATCACCATTCAAAAAACCTTTCACGACCTGGTAGGCAATTTTGAATTTATGAGAATAAATTGTCCATGTAAGTGCGGAGATTGCTTGTGGACCAAAGACATGTTTTTGTGGTGCTATAAGCCTATAACAAGAGATTTGGGGGCAAACGTAGTCCCATTTGATAGAAACATCAATAAAGAATCAGTATGAACCTAAATGGGTTGACAATCAGGCTGCCAACAACTTTTCCTTATAAAAATAACATGCTATTGTTCAAGGGATGGAGTTTAAGGGAGATCATACGCTCAAGTTGTTAAAGAGAAAAGCAGATTATGTGTATCTCCTTCAAAAGGTTACGTTTAAGAGGTAAGATGTTGCAAAGGATTGCAATGTAAGCTAAAACATCTAGCAACAACAAGACAAGTCCAAGACGCTTTTAGACAAGTTGTGGCTAGGGTTTTTTGGACATCCAAGTTAGTTTGTGGGAGGTGTGGGGTTGTGTGTTTGAGAGATAGAAGCGAGGAAAATCAAGGAAAGACACCCGCGGTGGTTCCGGTGTGGCTGAAGTGGCTATCGAACGGTCGTCGGTTGCGGTGGCCTATCTGTTACACCCTCAGAAACAGTGAGTTTTCAGGCTGCTGAAGCTTTTTTGGAAAATGGCTTTCTGACGATCAAGTTAGCTGACTAGATAATCCATGTATATGAAGGAATGAGAGCTTCTCAAAGCTGAATTTGCATTACCTTTGAGAGCATAAAGATGGCCATATGTATTGTAACTCGCACGTGCCTGGACGCATTGTCATATCACTGACAAACGCAGCTTGGCGTATGCCCGTTGACTCCCCGTTCTGTGTCAATAAGTAGGCGCGCGACCCACCATGCCTTTAGGACCTAATGGTAGCTTAGCCAAACATGTCCTCGGTCTCGATGTCAGGTGTGGGAATTGCTAGAGGAAACCGACGTGTAAGTTATCCTTTGTCCCATGAAGTGCCTCAGGATTGCCGTCGACCATGCGTCTTAACCAACTCCGGCATAGTGACCCTACGAGCTTGTATAGAGTGAAAGCCCTCAATGGGTCCTTGCACAGTCTGACTGAGTTGATATCTTGGTAGTGTATAACTGAGATCTAGAGCAGAGAACCCATTGAGTTGCTTATAGAGCGATAGATTAGCGGTGGTGTCTCCCTAACTCGGCTTGAGCCCCTTACAATTGTCCCTAAGTTCACATGAGTTGGATCAAGGGCTTGCCGAGGTGATGTGAAAATTGGGCATGGTTGACCCTTGATGTGAAGTTAGGATTGGGGCATTCTAATGCATGACTAGATGTTTTCCTTCTGCCTTGGAATTTAAATCATTTCAATATACTGTTGGGTAACGCGTCGGAGTTTAGTTAGTTCATGAGCTCAGTTAGTGCACGATTGCTAAAGTGCCACCGACCTCAGGGGTTGTTGGGGTCATTGGTGATTACGCGAGACTGTGGGTTGCCATGTCGTCGCCCTTCTGTTGGTTAGGGGTATTGCCGGCGAAATGACGCAATTAAGGCGTGTTTAGGGTGCTGCTCGCGAACACTTGTGATATTGAACTACTACCATCTGACGCCTGTCTCTACCACTTGTTCCGTCGCCGGCGGCCACTTTCTGCCCTTTGTGACCGACTTCTGCCTTCAGTCTTACAAAACCAAATATTATGAGGTTTTCCGTTATTCTTTATGTAGTTTCACTGCTGCAATTAATTTTGCGGTTTTTGCCTATCCATTTCTGGTTTATTTTGGTTTTTCCTAAATCTGTATTTAGCCGTCCTTGATTTGCTTCTGAATTGATTCGAAATTTTTGCTGCGACTAATCTGCTATTGTGAAATCCCAAAGCTGGTTTTTGCGGTTTTGTGGTTCGGGGAACTTCTAACCGGTTCCATGATGAACGGCGTTTGAGTTTTGTTTTTGACATGGGGCTAGGGTTACACATTGATGTGAAAGAGTATGAGCTTTCGTTTTGGACATTGCATTCATAAGGTTATGTCCCTTAGGGTCCTTCTATTGACCAAGGATAGGTTCGAGGCAGGAGAAGGGTCTGAGAGTTTGTCCTTTAGTACAATTATATAAACCTCGTTAGTGCAAAACTCTTGCTTGCATAGAGGCTCGCTACTCTGTGCCTAAAAAGCTCGTCATGATTGTTTGCTTGAGCTCGTCTAATCACATTGTTCTATTTCATAACATGGAGTTGAAATCGAGCTCAGATGTTGGTTAATAATGACGCTGATTGAACAAATTTCGGGTCGATCACTGGCATCGCTGATGCGTTCAGATTTAGAACGTCCAAGTCCTAATGAGGATGGCCAATCTGGTCGAGGGAAATGAGGACCGAAAATTCCAATTGGATCTGGATGATCCATTAAACGGGCTTCAATTTCCCATAAAGCCCAATGCTGACGGAAGTGATGGCGCACTGCAACCTCACATTCATGCAAGTGTTGGTGAATTCGTCCGGCCATGCTTGTTGTGGAAAAAATTAATGCGCCAGCACGAGCTTTCCCTTTAGCGCCTGGATATGTTTGCATGGGTATATCGTGGTACGCCCGAGAAGGAGTCAGGCACCCATTTGCTGCAAACGTAACCATTACCTTTGTCTTGTGAATCCTCGTCAGTCCCAACGATGTGGTTACCAATAGCCCAAACAAAGACATGTATCTAAACGAGTTTGTCTGGTTTAAGGAGCCTAGCGAAATTTCGAGATGGGGATGCTGAGTCTTTATTCTTTCCCTAGGCATAACTGCAGGATCCCAACAATACAGTTTCTTGTAAGTTTTTTATGAAGATATTTTTCATCTAGTGCCCTGTATATTTCTTAAAAATATTGGTTACTTAATTCTTACTCGGATGGTGTTACAATTTCAACAGATGTTCAAGAAGAGTCAGAGCAGTGCAAAGCTGCGATCCAAAGCTTGAAGGAAGGTTGCCGATCTGCCAGAGTACGAGCCCATCTATTGCATGCCATGTCTCCATCAGGACTAATGAGCCTTGGTAGGGTAGGCTCCCAGCATTGCAAGTGAGGGGCAGGGTCCTTCTCGGAGTGCCATTGCTCAAAAGAATTCAGCGCCGAGCTTGACAAAAACTCCAGGCTTGCCCGAGATCCCGGCTGAACGATGGACACAATTCAAGCTCACCAGCTTCGTTTGTCTGATTCTTCAGACAACGCGGATGACGAAGGAGAAAGAAAAAGGTAACCAGCTAGTGCAAGAGAAACATGAGGAGAATAGGACAACCTATTGCAGAGCTACTGCTATTCCTATTGTTGACTATGGTGTTCCAGTTGTTGTCATATCTGGGGTCTTGAGCTCGGAACCGCTGAAGACCAAAGATTCTGACGACCTAGCTTCACCCCGCCTTCAACCCGTGGGTGAGGACGTGATGGCCCATTTTATTCCGAAGGGCGGTGGTTCAAATACAAGCTTGGGTGAGGTAACTTGGCCCCAAGGTTCAGGGGAACTCTTGGCAAAAAAAAAAAAGACGCAGGACAGTTGGTTGATCTTATTGCTGTACCAACAAACCCTTCAACCGTCCAAGACCCACCACGGTTCCTCAGCATTGTATTGGCAATCACTGCTCCCGGCGAGGGTGAGCAGAAGCATGTGAGATGCCCCAGCTTCTTTACAAGTGTAAAAGGGAAGACAAACCTGCAAAAGGGCCCTTCGAAGCCCACACAAGAAAAACTATTTTCCTAAAAAAATTTACAGATTTTAAAAACAGAAAAAAAGTTTTGTTTTTTAGAAAATTTCTAGAAAAGCAATTTCGATTAAAAAAACAGTTTATGGAAAACAGTTTTAAAAAACAGTTTTCCGGAAAACTGTTTTCAGAATTTTAAAAAAGCAGTTTTTTTAAGAAATTGAAAACAGTTTTTTTTTTAAATAAAAAAATTTTTTTTTCCTGGTAACCGATTTTAAGATTAAAAACCAGATTTGTCAGAAAATAAGAAGTTTTTTCCTTTAAAAATAAAACTATTTTTTTCAAGAAAATCTTTTCAGGTTAAAAAAAAATGAGTTCTGAAAGTGTTTTCGATTAAAAAAAATAGTTTTTTCTCAGAAAATAAAACCTTTTTATTTTAAAAACAAAATGATTTTCAGGAAGAAAACTTTTTTTCTGGAAAACTGTTTCTGATTAGTCAAATAAAATAGTTTTGAATTTCAGATTAAACAAAAACGGTTTTTCTGCCAGGACACTATAACCGGTTCTTTCAGAAAATAAAACTCTTATGAAAACAATTTATGTTTTGACTTGTTTTCTGATTCCGATTTTAAAACAGGTTTATGTTACATTTGTTAGGAGAAACTATTTTTTTTTTCTTTTCTTTTACTTTTTGCAGTTTCAATCAAAAAGAAAACAATTTCTCCAAATAAGTAAAAAAAAAAAACAGAAAAATTAGATTTTTCAAAGCAGAAAAAAATTGAAAACAGCAAAAAAAAATAAGTAAAGAAAAACCTGATGAAAACATTTTTTGTTTTGTTATTTAATTGAAAGAAAGAGAAACAAGGAAAATAGTTTTTTTTTATTGTCTACTTCATTCCTTCAACTCATTTTGTGCCATAAACCAAACATTGGGACTAGGATTGGTTACTTTTACCTCATTCCATTCCAAGCTCCTCAGTCTTGCTCCATTCCATTCCTATCGATTCCATTCCATCGCAACCAATGAAGCCCTAGAGTTTTGAATCTAGAGGAGTGAAATTAAAGGCTAACTAAGAATCATTCTAGAAAGAAGGTGAGGTCTTGGAAAAAAATCAAGGTTCCATTAGATCAAATGGGTGATAGAAACACTAAATGCTTCAAACTTATTGCCAATAACAAATTTAGAAAGAATTTATTCGGATTTATTATAATAGATGGCCAGAAAGAGAATTCTGGTGGGTGGAACCAAGGGAAAAAATCGAAGGGGGGGATATCATTTCTCAAAAAATGTTTTGAAGGAAAAACAATGACAAGACCTGAGATCAATGGGGACATCGAAATACTTTGTCTGACTCTGAAAGAGCAAAGAGCATTTTTATGAGGAAAGGTGTTCGTAGCTGGCTTCAATGATTTTTGCTAGTTTCAAAGGAGCTAAGGAGATCAGAATCAAGAGAGGATTGATGGCAGAGTGATCCTCCTTTCAATGGGTCTACAGGGGTAAATGTGCTATTTCAAAGAGTAGAGATGCTAATCTCATCAAATGAGTTCAGTTTGGGGATTCAGTGTATATTTCCCACTTACAATTTGCAGATGACGCCATTATCTTTTGTAATTATGTTTGGAGGAGATTTTGAACTTACAGAATGCTGCTGCTTATGCAAAGGAATTGATTATAAATGGAGGAGAAATCGGGACAAGATGTATGGCTTGGTGGCATATTGTATGGGTTGCCCGCAGATTTGAAGAGTCTTAAGGTTTGGTGGTTCAGCAATAGGACAAGGAATTGGAAAAATCTGTTCGGAAGCTCTCTATTCTATTGCTGTATTAAAGTCTATCCGGAAGGCCAGGAAGAATGGGTCTTCAAAAATGTGGGGACACTGATCCATCTTGCTTTTTGAGTTGGTACGAGAGTAGGTGTGGTTTTGGGTCATGTTACTTCTAACATCAGGAATATTCTATCACAGATTTCATGAGGGGTTTGAAGGAGATTAGAGGACTGAATATCAGAAAACTATGAGGTGGAGAAGGGGGCCTGTAATGCTGCTGCTGGGGTGGAGGGGATATTTTAGGTGAGGTATCTTGTGGCTATGTTTGTTATTAGTTTGTCTTTTTTTCTGATTTTGGTGATCCTGGCTTCAATCTTACCAACTAGCAGTGGTTTATTTTGGTTCGGTTAAGCATATGATTGCTTGGATGTGGGGGTGATTGTTGGATGACGGGATCAATGGTTTGAGAACTATTCTGCCAATCCCAGTAGGGTCCTTACGGTGAAATATCTGGAGGTGCCCCTCCTCTCTCGGTTGACCTCTGGACCACTGTATTCAAGTGAAAGAAAAAAATTTGACAAAAGTCTAGGGTTGGGTTAATAAACTCCTGTCCTTGGGGAGAGCCCCAGCTTATCAATATGTTCTCTGGAGTATGCAGGTGTATTGGTGTTCGATTTTTATTTTACTCCCGAGGATTTGAAAAGAAGTTGAGGATATTCTTAAAAGTTTTCTCATGGGCTGGTGCTGAGCTGAAGAAGTCTGGAGCTCAGGTTCAGTGGTTGCCTGGTTTGCTTCCTAAAACCTGAGGGGGGCCTAGGCTTTAAGCCTCCCAAGTGTGAATAAAGACACAATGATTAGGCATCTTTGGTCTCACATGCTAAGGCTGATACATTGTGGGTAAAGGGTGCCACACCTTTGTGATCAAGAATAGATGCTCTGGAATGTGAAGCTTCTACCAGCGGCTCTTCTTGGACTTGAGGAAAGATGTTCGAGCCTAAGGGAGATGGCTCAACCATTGAATTAGGTCTGTGGAGATAGTAGTGAGGTTTTTTTATGGTTCGATAATTGGCACCCCATGGTCCTCTTTTAAAAAGATTTGAGTAAGGATTGGTAAGGGAATTTGGGGAGTTCGCTGTTAGCAAAGTTGTCGTATAATTCTGTGATTGAGAATTGGAAGTGGACTAGGCAGAGAAATAAACTATTAGATATTGTGGCTCATGCTCCTCCGACTTTAAGCCATATATGATTACGAGAGGACTGTGCTATCTGGTATCATGCCGGCTGCTAGCACCGTCTTTGTCCAACTGCATGAGAGTTATAAGGGTTCCTTAGCTAAGTTCCGGGGGGGGCCTATTATTTGTAAGCAACAGGTTCCCTGATGGGCCTTTATCCTTGGTTATGTTGTTGGCAGGTTGGCCACTAAAGACAGGATGAATGAGTGGGGGGTGGCTGTTCGATCCTACTTGTGGTTGTGCCATCAATATGCTGAGTCCCACGATACCTTTTCTCAATTTAGAATGTCATGTTATTTTATGATCTAATGACAAAGTAACTAACATTATGTGAGTTTGTCCATGTGTACAAATATGTGGAAGAAACAAGATATGAATAGCTCACCAGAATGAAATCTGCAGGGGGGGTAAGACCTCTTACTTGATGAGTAACATAAATAAAACTGTTTGAACACAAAAGCCTCATTAAAATTACTGTGATAAAATGATTGGAGACTCTTAGTAACTCACCAATTAATGTATGAAAAAAACTAGCAGTTGCCAATGGAAAAAGAGAAGTAGAAGAAAGAATTAAATTGCAAAGAAATACAAAATTGGATCCATCGATTAGGCTGCGGATCCAAGGCCTCTCATCGCAATCAGTCTGGCTGTCTGTCAGGTAAAAGATGTTAAGTCTTGGCCGGATAAAATCACAGCAGGTTCTTTTTTTTTTTATATTATGCCTTCTTCACCCTACATGAATAAAAAAAAAAATACAGATTAAGCTTAAGTGGGAAATTATTAAAAAAGGAGATATTAGAATAAGAACAACACTATCCCTTGTACTTAATCCTCATAGGGAGTGGATGTAGCCCAGTATGAAAGTTTCTGTTCCTCCTTCCCGTGTTGCTGTCCTCCTCCTTGCTCATAATGACTGATACAAAAGTCCACCAGCCTATTATGTCATCAAAGAAAAGGCAATAGAACAAAGGAAAGCATGACAAGACAGAACAATAGAAAAAATCCAAAAACAAGACAATAAAATGGGAAGAAAATTTGAAAATCTGCGATGAACCAAAGGTAAAACGTGAACAGACTAATATTTCGAAAACTTTCAAAAGTAATGACGAACAGTGATGCTCAATTGGGATATCATTTTCCTCATAAAGATTACTAGTATTCACATCATCGAAAACAACGAAGACACCGCAAACCCGCAAGCAAAATGAAAAACACATAATCAGGAAACTATATCAAATTCAGTTGTTAACAGACAAAATTATGAAAAACCAACTCTCTGCACAATTTTTATACCCCGCGTTGTTTCTCCTTCCTTTTTTTTCCTTGGAATCTATAATTATGGTGGAATGTGCATTGAATACACATAAAAATACATACATGGTGTGAGTAACTTAGGACAGTTAACCATTGAATTAGGTTAATCATTAAAATATGCGTGATTACAATTTTGCCCTGACAAATGGGTACATTGCTAGTCAATTGGGCCAAATTTTCGTTAAAAATCGTAAATGGGGTTACCGATTCGAATTAAATAAGAATCAAAGGACAAATTAAAATTAAAAGCATTACATTGATACTAGATGGACGAAATTGAGGAATGGGTGAAGCTTGTTGACATCCATGAATCTGTGGAATATAGATGGAGAAACCAAAAATCTTCGTAGAAGAGAATTTGGGTCACAAAAACCAAAAGGGAAAGGGGAATATAAGGGTTCATTGACAGACAATAGATCTTTTACTAAACGGAGTCCTAAATCTCAGGTATGACATTATTCAAGGAAGAACACAAGGAAAAGAAGTCTCAAAGCAAACCAGTTGGAATTGGATTCTCAACAATACAAGGGTACAACAAAAACTGTTCAATTAGCAAACAGTTTCGTCAATTTTTTCCTTCTTTACTGCTTTTTTCCTGCCTTAATTTCTCCGCAACCAAACAAGGTTCAGATTGACAATAGGGTGAAACCGAGCATAACCTCGGCCGTAATCACCCCTTTCGAAGCCAAACGTCGAAACATATACAATCTTAAGCTCAAGGAGTTTGGTCGGTGAGAAAACAGGAAAAAATATTATGATTAATCTGACTGCATTGGGGATTATAGAGAGCAATGGGGAGAAAAAAACAAAATATCACGAAGGGTTGTGCGAGGAAGATTCTTACCCAATTTGGCCTCTTCTTCAAGGAGAGATATTACCCTAATTTTACTCAGTTTGGTTTCTCTTCATGGCGACATCTACCCTTTTCGTAGCCCCCTCTCTATCTCCATCGTCGATTTCTCTCCCTGCCTTTTTCTTCTAGTCGGTGTGAGTGCGAGAAAGAGACGGGGACTGGTATATATTAAGACGCGAGTGCGTGTATTCTGTCCGCGCGCGTTGAGAGAGAGAGAGGGGGCGGGCAGTTACAGACTGCTCGGTGATAGAGAAAGGCGGGCAGTTACAGACTTGGGAAAAAGTTGTTTAACTTTTACTGATTCCAGCCCCTGTGTTTCGGCGGTTGTAGAGAGCGCCACCTAAAACCTACCCGGCCAGCACCCGCCTTGACCGATATTTCCTCTTGATTGTGCCCCCGGCTTCCTCGTATTTTGACACTATACTTTTTTTTTACAATTGAATTTTATTTATTAAAATATCATATTTTAACAGTATTTTTGTGGTGTTTTTATGTAAGGATTCTTAATGACAACTTGTAACAAGAGAAAATAAATTGATTAAAGGAGAAATATGAGAAAAAATAATATTTTTTCATTTACTCCCTAATAGAGATGGTAATGGGTCAGTAGCTCAATTTTTCATCTCTATAATCGAACCCATTAAATTCTCATACCCAAAACACAATATCTTTACGGGGGATGGATATGATTACGCAAACTAAAAAACCAATACGTAAATGGATAATTAAATATATACCAATACCCGAATTTTTAATTTTTTTTAAAAAACTTCAATATAGATAAAGAAGTTTGGTAAGTAAAAATAACTCATTTAAGTATCTCAAACGAACCACGCACAATGTGATCGTTTTAAAGTACAGGAATCGATCAATTAACTACCAATTTCTTTATTTTTATTTCTTTTCTTTCCTTTTTCCTGTCTTAATTTTCTCACAATCAAAAAGGGTTCACGATTGACAATGAGGATGAAACCAGAAGCATAAACCACCTTCGCCGTATCACCCAATTTTTGAAGCCCACTTCGAACTATACAGTATTAAGACTAGACTCGTTTGGTACCAGTTTTTTGGATGGCTTTTTTTAACTTATAATAAAGCAAAAAAGCCAATCAGAATTGATTTTTTTGTTTTTTAACTTTTGTATATTTATTTTTAGCTAAAGTAAAGTTAAAAAATCAAAAAAATATCAAAAATCTGACTTTTTTGATAATAAACCTTAAAAAAACTTGACTTTTAGCAGTTATCAAACTGCGCTTAAGCCTTAAAGAGTTTTGTCAGGAGAAACAGATAAAATTATCATTTAATTCTTAACCACACTGGGGGAAAAAATCAAAATCTCACGAAGGGTTGTTTTTCGAGGGAAGAATTTTACCCGTTTTGGTTTTTTTAAAACCAGTTTGATCGTCCCCTTCTTCAAGGTGACGATACCTGTAGCTCTCTTTCCTCCAATACGTGATTGCTCTCAAGGCTATCTTTTATAGTCTATATGTGTGTGAGAGAGAGACCGGTATATATATATATATATATAAGGAACGTGAGTGCGTGGTCCGCGCGCGTGTTGAGAGAGGGGTGACAGGGGGCTGTTTACAAACTTTGGGAAGCAAGTATTTTTTTAGGATTACGCTTGTTTGGGAGTATAGAGAGAGAAAAATAAAAAAGAAAGAAAAAAAGAAAAAGAAGAAAAGTGTGAGAGTAGTTTAAACTCCAAATAAAATAATTATTTCTCTTTATTTGGTTTTTGAAAAGGCTTAACAAAAATTTTATAATATAATTTTTTTTTATACAAATTACTCTTGCAAAATATAATTCTTTTAATTTATCATAGAAGAATTTTAATTACTAAGATGGCCAAATTTAACATCATTTTTGTGGTGTTTTTGAGGGTTTGAATTCTCTCTAGAAAAATGTACTTTTTTTTTTTGAAAAAATATAAAATAAAAATTAATTTAATTTAAAAGAAGGACTCGTAGAGGGAAGACTGTGAAAGAAAAATAATTTTTCACTTGTCTTCACTCTTTATTAAAGATGCAAAATGGATTTGGGACCTCTTCCAAACCCATACTCGAAACCCGTTAAATTCTCAACCCCATACACAATATCCTACGGGAATTGAATATAATTATCAAATCCAAGCTAATAGGTAAGGGAATTTAGTATACCAATACTCAATTTTTTTAAATAACACAACATAACATTCAATCCTTAAGATACCAAATTTTAACATATTGTTATCAAATTCAATGAACTTCATATAAATCTTTAAAGAAAACACATATAAAATAATTCCCCATCTAATTCATAAATCTCAAATTACTACAAAAACAAATTACCAATTCAATTGACTTTATACATCCATTATTCATCATCTAAACTTTTTTTATGTTATATAACTGTCTCTCTCTAGGGTATCAAACCATATCCAACTCATAACTGATTAGGCTCCGGTTGGAATGGGCTTTTTTTTCTTTTTGCTTAAAAAAAGCCAAAAAGCACATTTTAGCATGTTTGTTTGACTGCTTTTTTGGTTTTTGCTTTTTGCTTTTTGCTTTTTTTAGTTCAAATTTGGAGACTTCAAAAAAAGCAAAAAAAAAAATTAGCTTTTTCTGGCTTTTTGGTCACATGTAGCGGAGCTACAGTGGACAATTAAAGGAGTGGTTGTCATGTTTACCAAGACCAGCCTACTTTACAATCGCTCCTCTCCTCTCCTCTCCTCTCCTCTCTTCCATTACAGCCGAACCTCACCATTTTTCTGCGAGATCTGATCCTCACTTCGAAACAACAAGGAGAATCCTTGGCCATAAACCGTTACCCAATCTTAACTCCGTCAACTGGCAGTTCGTTCTGGAATTTTCACCGTTGTATCACACTAGAGAGGTTTAAGATCGAACCTTGTTACTTCGGTTACTTTTGATTTCTTTAGAAAGTTTCTGGTTTTTCTGTTTGCTGAGCATGTTTTCACGTTTCCTTATTGAGAAGTGAATTGAAAACCAAGTGGCCCAGTGGGTATGTTCCGTGAGAGGCAACGTACATGAGCTTCGAGGGGATGTTGGGACGGTAGGTATCGTAAGTAGATGTTGACTCTTCTAGGTTTTGATCCCATTTGAACACCTTCAAACCTGAACCCAAAAAATAACCCTAAAATCGGGAGCCCAAATCAGACATAGCGAAAAAATTGAAAACCTTAAAAAAAACATACCGATCGTCTTGAATAATATAGTTTTAGTTTTTAGAACACCCCCCCCCCCCCCCCACAATGGACGTAATTCCATGAAGAAGTTGTGTGGCGCTTCTTCGGGGGCCAATTTCTCAGCGCATGTTGTTATTTGAGGTTTGTTGGCTGTGGGAAAAAACAGTACTTCATTTCTATGTTTTTGTTTGCCCTAAAATCTTAATTTAAACACGATATTTATGAATAAAAAATAAAATTTTGGCCATTGGTATGTGTTTATCTGGGTTTGTGTAGTAATGGATTTTTAATATAGTAAAATACCAGCCGAGTTTGCCGCTTAGAAATAAGTAAATGGAAAACTCTTAAAGGGGGAAATAAACAATATTCAGTCATGATTTGACCCAGGTTGCAATGGTAAATTGGGAAAGCAATGAAAAAAACATTACTAGCAAAAACAAGGAATTTATCTGTATTGGAAAACAATAATGGAATTGTTGTTAAATATAGCTGACACAATGTCTACAAAATATGGATTAATATAGTTCCAATAAGTTAGCTGCCCAAGGGGGAGTTCATTCTTCCAACAGAACCAAATCTCAGGGACCCATTTGAATGAAAACACTTATATATTAAAACTTTTTTTGGTGAAACTCAATGAAAAAACACCATATTATTGAAACCTTCGGTGGGTCAAGGCCTTGGTTGAGAGTATAAGCTTGGTGTAGTGAAGTAAACTTGTTGGCTGTATAAGATGTAAACCTGGGCCAAATGTGTCGTTTTGTGGTAATTGTAAAGAACTTACTAAAGGAATTGTTTTAGAGGTAAAATCTTTAGGCTCAAAAAATGTGAGCCACAGGTGACTGGATTCTAGGATGTTAGCCAAGCTAGGACTTGGATGTGTGAGTGTTCAAGAGGGC
>VIGQ01001615.1:0-30000 GCA_009663005.1 Actinidia chinensis | reverse complement strand
ACTTTTAAGAATTCCGTCCCGTAAAGAAACAAATGTATCTAGTGTCATGGACAAAAATCCGTGTTGAAAATATTTGAGGATTTCAAATATATGAAACTTTAATATTCATTAAATTCAAATAAGGTATTCTAAATAGAGTCTAATGGAATTTGGTCATAAAATTGACGATTTTAGGTGCTGAATTAAGAACAATATATTTTTTTAATTACTTATCTTTAATGTTTTTTAAAATTATTTGAGATCGGTTTTTAATAGTTTTTTTTTTGTTTGTAAAATTATTTGACTATTCTAAAGGAGATTGGTGCAAACATGCAAACTTTGGTGGTCCAATTACAAAAATATTTCCGAACTATTCAACTCACTAATATTTGCACATCGGTGCAAAGTGTACTAAAATTTGCACACTTATATTTTTGGTATATTGTCAAAAAAAACTTCGGAACTATCCCCCTCACTAAAAATTTGCACCCTAGTGCAAATTGTAACCAAAATTACATTGAACGCACTTGCAAATTTTTGGTACAATTGACAAGCAAAAATTCCCCAAACTATACCGGGATGGTCCTAAAAATTGCACACTTAGTGCAAATTCTACAAAAAATTGCCATTTGGCAAATATTTGGGGCGTTTGACATAAAATTTTCCAACCCAACCTCACAAAAATTACACACCAGTGCAAAGTGTACCAAAATCTTAGACCGCAGTGCGCCACCACCCCAGGGACGAGAGCCATGTATTGGCTGAGATGGCCATGGCCCCTCCACTTCTTTTGGTAATTACAGACCCATATTACTTACTCTCTTTTGTTTGTTAATCGCGATTTTTGGCCTTATATTAAATACTTTAATACTATATTTTTTACTCCATTCAAATTTGATCGAAATAATAAGTATACTCCATGTTATTAATCTAGCTTTTTCTCTCATAAAAATTTGGCTCCGTCCCTAACCACGACCACCACACCTATCACCATTTTTGCACAATTGGTAATAAAATGTGCAACCAATTGAAAGGATTGTTGCATCGGATATCTACCAAAACTTTATAATTTTAACCAAAATTTTTTGCAAAATTGTAATAAACCTTGTTGTGGTAGAACTCTGGCCAGGCGAGCACCTAACAGTCAGACCTCGGATTAAGGACCTTGGTTAAATATGGGGCGAGCCTGCGTAAACAAGGACAAAACATTTACCCGGCCCAGGTTTGAGGCCGCTCAAAACCAAAAACCCTCCGTCGTGGTGAATCAAATCCAGGTAAAGATAAGCTGGCAAGCAAACTAATCAACTCTCAGAATACACAGGGTTTTGGCATACCTTTTGAATGATGGGGGGGGGGGGGGGGAAAAGCGACCTTTTTTATATTGGTACGAAATTCAAACACACAATACCCAAGAACAAATCGAATCTAACATTTTCGTTCACGAATTTCAAACACACATACACACAATACCAAGAACAAACAAGTATAATCTTTTTTACATGAAATTCAAATCGAATGTAGGAAATTCTAGTGTCCTTGTTGTCCTAGTTTTCTAGGCCATCAAATTTCTGATGATGCTAATTATGGTAATTAATTTTCTTATTTAAGCTATCAAAACAAATCTAAAAATACTCAAGGGAAAACTCAAAAGTAGATAAAGATCATAAAATGTCGAAGAATTCTTAAGATTACATTAAAATATCAATGAATAGTTAAATAAATATCGAAAAGAAAAAGTTAAAACATTACCTCAGACGAAAACTTGTAGCAACCTTCTGACCCCTTCTTCCTGGCAAACAATGCCATGAGGGGACCAATTGTAAGAGGATAAATTACACGACCTATAAAATTTTCCCCGAACTTGGGCAGGCACCATCGCCACGCTGTCGCGAGTATTAGATAGATAACAACGGTCTCTACGCCTGAGCTCGATCGAGATTCTATCAAACATTAAGCTTTGTCGAGCTAAGCAACCATCACTACCAAACTTATCATCTTATAGCAAGTTTAGCAGATCACCACACTGATGGAATGAAACTTGGTCGAGGGACAACGATCGGCGGCAATTCTAAGGCACATCAAGGGGACAGACGTAACTTGCTTGACAAGGCTGCCAATGACATTCCCCATACCTGGATGGGAAAATCGAAAGCTATGATGATCAGCTAACAACCAGGCCCCAAATGAATGGCTGGTCAAACCGTCTTACTCACTAACACAGCAGTCGCGCGTCCAAGCACTGCACTAAGCTTGCAGTGTGTCTAGTAACACAACAAATTGGCGTTCTAGGCAAAAAAAAAAAAACACAACGCAAAAAAAAAAAACGACGCCGAAACTGACTATATAAGGCCAACCCTTATTTTCTAAAAAGGTATGCAAAAATCAAACCTTCAGCAACTCTAAGTCTACTCTCTCTCTCTCTCTCTCTCGCTCTCTCTCTACTTATACGATCCTCCGGTCATCTAACTTGGGCTATCAGAAGAAGCGTTTCTGAAAACAGTTTAGTTTCGGCGGCCGAACTCACTGTTTCTATGTCACAGTTTGGCCCCACAAACCAACCAGATACCGTCTACAACCACTTTCTGCCACCATTAACACATTACAAGTGTCTATCATCGATTTTTCTTCCTTCTCCTCACCAACATCAACCCCCACACTAACAAGCTTTTTGTTCATGTTAAAATTCACATTCCCGTCCATTAAAAATATCTTTAGCCTGTACACGGCCGTCACATGTAGTGGTGCCTGTGGGTTACTGCATAGGACTCGAAAGTTTGGTTCATTACAATATCGTCCAATATTAAACAAAAGGGCTTTTCTAGGCGGCCTTTTCCTGAACTCACAACTACATAAACTTCACTCCAATTGGTCTCAACCAAAACTAATTTACATCTTGAATATTAAAAAATAATTTTCAAAATAAACCTTTCCACTGCCGTTTCCCTAATGACTCCGCGGCATAACTCATCCGGACTCCATAACCATTGGTTTGATGGATAATTAATTTAAGGGTAAAACCAAAATAAATTCGCCACATATTGACTTTATAAACTTTTGGGTAAATTTTATAGCGGTCAACGAAATTTCACTCAGATTCTTATAGTTTTAATTTAAAATAATTAAAAATAATGCAGTTTTTAAATGTAGAGTTCAATTAGTCATTGTAAATCTATGAAAATTTGAACAGAAAGATGAGCACTGAAAATTGTTCATATTTGTTATCACACACTTTCTTTGCATAAAATCTTAACAGATACTTACAGAATGACTATATTGAAAACTATAGAATTCTAACTACTAAAATGAAAATTATAGACACATTAGTAAACTTTTAATCAAACTACAAGAACTAATAATGAAATTATCCTAAACTCTTAAAATGCGCAAACCATCCAGTGACCTCAAAACATTGCCCGGCTCAGGGTTCCTCTTTTCATCCCAAATGGAAAAAGAGGGGAAAAAATCAAAATCCCCAATGGAAAAACCTGGGGGTAAAAAATTAAAATTCACCCTAACTTCCACTCAAATGTCTCATACACACTTATTCTGTAAAAAATACTAATTAAACTCTTGACATTTTTTAAAAATTCATTAATTGACCCCCCAATGTTAATTCATCAATTAATGACGGAAGTCACCTACGTGACAGATACTCTGGCCCAACTCATCTATGTCAACATTTGGAAAGAAAAATTGATCCTATTCACACGTGTGGATTGACTATATACAAAGTCAATAAAAAATAAAAGAAAAAAAATGGATTAAGGGACGTTCAATTACGATTTTTCTTCCTTTAATCACCAACAAATTAGGAAAAATTAGGGTTCAAATACTACAATTACTAGGGGGATTCACACCAAAATTGGCAGTAAAATTTACCAATGTCTTGGGCGATAAGAGGGGAAATGACACCAATTGTCCTTACCCAACGTTGACATCGGGGGACACAGTGAAGAATATTTCAAAAGATTATGAGTGTTTGTTTACTGATATTTTTCAAAAAGATAGGTGTGTATGATATATTTTGTGTGAAAAGTTACAAAAAACCCAAAATGTAATTTTTTCCGAAAAACATTCCAAGAATTTTTTATTTAATTTGAACTTTTTATAAGCAGAAAAAATATTATTATAATTGTTTTTTTCAATCAAAATGTTTTTTAAAAATCAAAAATTGTTTCGATGTCATTATTAATATTTTTACCTTCTCGACAAATTTATAACTTTTTACTAAAATCAAACAAAATGTAATGATGTCATGTAGAGTAAATGTACTAGCTCAATCATCACCAGCAAACATGTTAGAAGTACCGCCATCATTGAAAAGAGATGGTGGCCAAATATAACTTCTTTTAACTTTTAAAAGATCCATGGATGCATGGGAGTAAATTAAAAATAATTGTTTTAGAGCAGTGCAAAGGTGCAATAAACTCACCTTATTTTTCAGGCTCCTCGAGTACAACCTGTAAGAGGAAACACAACAATATACCATTCAAAGTGCAATTAACTCACCTCTTCATTTCATTTTCTGTACAATATGATGTAAATAGAAAGCATAGCTCAAACGTGGTAAAACGTTTTCAAGCTTTTTTAACGTGTTGGAAATTTAAAACTGGGTGATTGTATTGCAATCCAATGGAAAGCACTTGGTTTAATAACTTTTTTAATATTTTTAGCTAATGCCTTTTTTGACTCAAAAGGCTCAAAAGCTAATTTTTTTTTGACGCTGTGGGAATGCTTTCCGTTCTTTATTTTCTGCTTAATTGTAGCTATTAGGTTAAAATTTGAATCCAATTTTTTTTTTTTGATAACTTGGTATACCCGGCCTGTAGGACCACACTAATAGAGTGGACAACCGATCCCACTGTTACTACAGGGGTCCTATTTAAAGCAATTGTGTGTCAAAATAATGTTTTGATTCCACTTTTAACGTTTCAACATATTTGAATGTTTACCTCAAAAAGAGCTAAATTGAATCTTTTAAGTGGGAAAAACATGTCAAAAATGGTCTGAAGAATATTTCAAACATGACATCGGGCGCCAATTGAAAAATTTTCAAAAGGTCAGGAGATTAATTGATATTTTTTAAAAAAAATGTGCGCATAGAAGACATTTGGTTGAAGGTTTAACGAAATTTGATTTTTGTCAGAAAAATATTCATGACACTTTTTATTTAATCTGAACTATTTTATGAACAAAAAAAAAAAACATTATTATGATGTTTGCTTTCTTCAAAATATTTTTAAAATCAAAAATCGTTATATGTCTTATTACATATTTTTTTACCTTCTCGACAATTTCACTTTTTACTAAATTTCAAAAAATGTCCTTATGTCATTGTCGAGTAAATGTAACCACACCTACATTATCAACCAACAAACATGTGTAGAAGTACGACCAAAAAGGTAACTAAATGCAATGTAAGTTGTTTTTTTTTGTGTTGTTGTGTGTGAGATGAGAGAGAGAGAGAAATGAGGAACTCATCTGCAAACCTCTCATGGAGTACAAAGCCATGCATTAATCACACCGCATATGGTACCCTTCCTTGCAATGGTAGAAGAACATGTCAAACAAAATCATGTGGCATCTTAGAGTTTTAATAACAAAGGGTAATTGAGATATCACAAATATGCTTCTCATGAGAAAAGAAATGTCTTATTGAAATAAAGGTCTTGCTTTCTTAAAACTATGACATTTTGAGGCATTGTAAGTGAAATTTGCAACTGAAACAAAGCACTATTTGTATTCATATTCCATGAATCTACTAGTATAAGAAAATACTTGCTCAAGGAAACCACCTTTGGAAACCTTCCAACCCGTGGATCCTGCATGTTTGTTTCCAAAGAATTGCTTACAAAAACTGTCGAAAGAAAGGAGGTCAACACAACAAACAAATCATTGACATCACTGAACAAATCTCAGATACGACTATCTTCACTCCTTCCAAATCTAACCATTCATGACATCCCCTCATAACAATACTTTCTGCCAGCAAAAGAGTCTTCCTTCCCCCAGGCCCTAGGCTTCTAAATCATCCATGCCACACTACAAACAGAAAAATAAAGCAAAAAACAACATTGGTTCGAGTCCCCACCAATGTGGAGATTCATGTAGGAAAAAGTAAATTTTATTAGAGAACACTAATTTTTTTTAAGGAGGGAGGCTAATTGGAAAGCCTGCATAATAGGAATAATTGAAAGATTGTTACTGGATCAAATTGAAATGGGCAGAATACAGTCAAACTAGGGAACAACTATAGAATATCCACACCAGAGGTTCCAGCATTTCATAAATAGGCAAAGATTACAGGAAAAATCAACCAACATGTCACTGGTATATTCCAGTTTTTCCTCCGACAAAGAGGATTTTTCAGAATTGGAAGCGAATAGTCTCATTAACAAGGGATGGTGAGCTTGTCAATGAAATAGTAACATTGTAGACAGTGGCAGAGGAAGCAGATTGGTTTGGTCAGAAAAGAGGGAAAAAGTTATTTCAAATAGGCAAGAGGTGGCTAAAGACGTTACCATGCGAGAGGGTGAAGGGAACATATCAGTACAACAAGGGCGGCCTAGCTTGGAAAGGGAAGGGGAGCTCAGAGGTTCACAGCCAGGGCAAAGGAATGATAATAGTCCAAATAATTCAAAATGTTATTGGGCTGGGATTGTTTCACATTTGTGGGCCATGGATACCTTGGTCCCAACTGAGGCAAAGAGGACTTATGATTATTGAATGACAGAGAACAAAACTCAACTCATACTCTCAAATGGAGTCAAGATCTGTTTATCCCAATTTTCCTATCCCAAATCCTGTCCCTTACTTAATTACTGCACGTGTAATTTTGTTTTGCTTCCCCTCCATTGATTTCAATTTTGTTACTTCCCACCCCTCCATGGAGATTGCAAATCAATGAGGGGAAGCAACAAGATTACATGTGGCGAGCAGATTAAGAGGGACAGGAAAACTTTGACAGGAGATCCCGGAGCCCCTCAACCCCAGCTGGTTCGTCTTCAACTTTGGGTTCAGAAGAGCCTACCCTTAGGTTTTTTGGCTCCAGAACAAATTCAGGTAGTGAAAAATGGAGAAAGTAAGCTGTTTTAATTAGGTGAACTTTGCTGTCTGAAGAATTAAAGAGAAATGGAAGGAACAAATCAAAACGGGAAAAAGCACTTGGTGATAAAACATAATGAAATGGAGGAAGGATATTTGGGAGCCTCAGTGTCAACAACAGATATCCAAATAGAAATATCAATATCTTAAGGAAATTCAGGACACAATTAGGCTGGAAATGTAGGCATTGATTTCACGATAATGATGAGAAAGAAGTTGTCGCGCATTACTTGAATTGGGATGACAAGATAATCAAGTCGTTTCAAGGACAGAGGAAGGGGACTTGTTCTAGTTGGGTAGAAGATTGATTGAAAAGGAGGGGATAGGGGATTTTTGAAAAAAAAATTAGGAACCGAATTTTTTGAAATTATAATTTTTTTATGTATTATAGTTTGTAATGTCTTTTTTATTTTTTTTTTTTGGGTTTTTTTTTGTTTTAATTGTTTATTGTTTTGTTTTACAGAATGATTAATAAAATTTGTCTTGGAAATAAAAGAGGCATGGGGGGACTGTTAATGGAGATCCTCAACAAAAATTATAAAGCTGAAGAAGCCACACAGGCATTTTAATCAAGAAACAAGTGAAGACAAATTGGTCATGTAGCGATAGGAAGGGGACAGTTGGAGTTGTGGGTCAGAAGCAAGGGGGCTCTTTAAGAGGTTTCTCCAATCTGGGACAAGAGCACTTTAGGTGGAACAAATCAGGTATCTAAACCACTTTATGGTGGAAAGGAGACTCCTTGGGCGGAGTTGTTAGCCTTAAAGAACATGTTGCCTGAAGGGTAAATAGGCGTATGATGGATTTAAATGAATTCATTAACAAGATGGAGGATGGATCTTACCTCTTTAGTAGGTAGAAAATATACATAGACTGACTTCCAAGAGGCAGATAAAAATAGCAGCCAGGAATAGTCTGCTCCGCTGGTGGTAATATTTTTGGAAGGAACCTTGAAAACTACTGATAGATTGCTCAGCTGGGGATTTTTCAAAATCCAACAAAGGTGAGGTTGTGTAAATTTTTGGTGAATTTGGCAGGTGGAATATGGTGATCATAGTTTATGTATGCCTATCATAGAGCTTGGTACTTATCTGGGTGTGACATTTAGTATGATAGGCATTAATCTGGGTTGTACCGAATTATGTGAAGGCCCTGTTCATTGGCGGTTGGGAGGAAGTTCAAGGAGGAAAAAGACAACTGCTATGGAGAGCTTTTCCCTTTGCAGTATTGCAAACACTATGGGAGATGAGGAAACAAACCCATTTTTAAAGGGGTAAACCGATTTGGGAAGATGTGGGGGACTTATTTCAACGAGGAGTTTTTTTTTTGGTTTCCTATTAACTCAACTCAAACTTTAACTCCATGCAAGACCGGGTTTTAGATTCAAAATCAGCATTGAATCTTTCTAGTGTTTCGTATAGGTTACTCAGTTACTATTTCAGTAACTGTTGAGGTGTGGTTTGGGGGGATTTCTTAGGAGTGGCATTTGTTGTTTAAAACTAACGGGGTATTTTGTGTTTGTGTAGTTTTTTGGAGATTATGTAATAAACTTTTTTTATGGTGGTGGGGGCAGATGATGGGCGTTAGGGTTGGGTGCCACCTAGTTGGAGTGCTCCCTTTTTGCTTTGATGTTTTCCCTTTCCTTCCTCGTCATTATTAAAATAGTTTTATATTTCTTTTTGTTATGAAAAAAAAAATAGCAGACTTGAATAGATTTCTCAGTCTCCCAAGTTTGGCTATAAAGTTTAAAAAAAAACATTCACCATGGCAGTGCCCTAGACTTGTGTCGGGATCATCCCCGATCCTTGTTTGATGAAATGTGGACTAGGGCCAAACCATTCAGGAATTTTTGGATGTATGGTTGTCAACAGGCCAAGGGGAAGGGGGAGGAGGAGAGGGTCCGAGGCCCCCTTCCAGTCTTTCCTCTCCCCTACAAGAGACGTGGAAATATTCTATAGTGGAGGGGTGGAATGGTTTTCAACTTCTTTAAGAACTTTAGGGCCTTAAAGTTTGGGCTTAAAATTTGGAATGTTGAGAATTGGATCAATTAACCAAAAAAAAAAAAACTTGAAAGTGTCAGAGAAGATTCATCAGCTGGAATTTTTCCAGAATCTAGGCTATGTTTGGTTGGTTGGTAGTCCATTAGATATTCATTCTAACGTTGGTTCATTAAAAATCCCGGAATGAGCATGTCAAATGGAATTATCATTCCTCCATTTTAAGTGTGAAAGACTTAACCACCACTCATCTAAAAACTTAAGCTATTAGAGAGTGGAGCAACTTTAACTATTTATTTATATTTCACCAACTGTCCCCTCACATTTGGCCAAGATCTCTCATTACAGGGTCAACCGTGTAACATTTAATTTATGTAGCAGTGAGGTCTGAACACATGTTCTATTGCCTGCTCTGATACCACTGGTTACGTAAGCCCAGTCTATCTTTCCTCCTTAAACCCAAGTGTTAAGGAGAGGGGAACATGATCCTACAGACGGATAGAAGAGCCAACAACTGGGTGACGTGCGACCTTTCAATTCAACCATTAAGAATAGTGATTCCCTAATTTTTTCGAAGGAAATAAGCCATTCCATTCTTATAATCTTCACTGTTCCACACTGAAATTTCTACCTACTACCGCCACAACGTCACCAATTCCGCCCACCATCGTCACCGCACACCACCGCCCCCAACAACACCACCCAAACTATTTTTTGTTGTCATATTTAAAAAAAAAAAAGAAGAATCCCACCACCGCCACCATCACCAAACCAAAAGAACTATTTTTTTGTTGTTAGATTTAAAAAAAAAAAGTTTTTTTTTTTCAGAAAATAAATCTAATTTTTTTCTTTTAACAACAAAACGGATTTTCAGAACATTTTTCTGGAAAATGTTTTCAGAATTAAAAAATTAGTTTTTGCTGGTTTTTTCGCAGAAAAAAATGTTCTGTTTTCAGGAAAATCAATTTCGATAAAAAAAACTGTTTTCTTCTGAAACTATTTTTCAGTATTTTAAAAAAAAATAGTTTTTTGGGGTTTTTAAGAAAATCTTCTGAAAATCAATTTCAGATTAAAAACTGTGTTCTGGAAAGTTTTTTTCAAAATAAACAGTTTTTGTTTCTGGAAATCATTTCAGATTAAAAAAATGTTTTCTTAAAAACTCTTTTCATTTTTTAGACGATACACGAGTACACACGTATTTGTTATTATTTGTTTTTTACACCCTTTCTCATAGGTCTGACCTTGGAATCTTTCCCCCGATGACTATCCTTTCGCGGCCTCTTCCCCCCCCATCTTGACCTAGGGAGTGGGATTCGGTGGTGGCCCTCGTTTGTCTTTCCGTTCCCATCACCAGGCGGAAGGGGAGACCTCGTACTTTTCCCTTCCGATGGGACCCGTCCGAAAGGCTTTGTTCATTCCTCTTATTTGCCAGTCCCTCTCCCCGCCTTAAACTCATTTGATTTCCCACGTTCGCCCAATGCCGGGCCTCTGATATTAGCAGAAGAAGGGGGGGCAACCCAGTGGTGAAAGCGACGTCGGTAAATTGGATCTTCTTACAGTTATAATGGGGGTGGGGTGGCTTTTTCTTCCCCCTGTTGTTAACTTATTTTGCAGTCGGAGAGCACTCGAAACTTCGCCGGGGCCCAAGAAGAACGTCTTTTTGGTCCCCCCCCGCTCCGGAATACTTTTTTTCTTTGTAAAACAAAACTTTTTTTTTCTTGAAATATCATTTTCAGATTAAAAAAAAATGTGTTCCTGGAACTGTTTTTCAGCTTTAAAAAACCAGTTTTTTCTTCAGAAAAGAAAACCTTTTTTTTTAAAAAAGAAATGTGCATTTTCCCAGGAAAAAAAAACTTGTTTTTTTTCTGGAAAATTGTTTTCATTTAGTCAATAAACAGTTGTCATCTGTTTTCAGATTAAAGCAACTATTTTTTCTTTTCTCTCTGCGGTCAACTTATAACCGTTTTTTTTAGAAAATAAAACAGGGGGGTTGGGTGGAAACTAATTTTTGTTTTCAGTTTTTTTAAAAGCGTTATATTTACATTTTGTTGGAGAAAAGCTTTTTTTTTTTTATGCTTTGGGGGGGGGGGGGTGGGGCGAGTTCTATAAAAACAGAAAACAGTTTCCTTCAAATATGTAAAAGGGGGGGGGAGAACTAAAAAAAATACGTTATGAAAACTGAAAACTGAAAAAGAAAAAAGAAAATAGTTTTGTTTTATTTTTCCTACTCCATTCGCATCTACGCTCATTCTTATGCATACCCAAACATTGGATGGATTATTATTTCTATTCTAACCTTCTCTACCGGTATTCTTGCGTCTTCTAGTCTCATTCTTACTCTTCATTCCATCTATCCGATTCCATTCCATTGAACCAAACGAAGCCCTAAGTTTCGAATCCAGAGGCTTTGAATGTTAAAGGCTAACGGATATCCTCTATTTGGGAATCATAAGAGAAGCCTGAGGTTTTTTTGGAGCAAAGTAATCATGGGTCAATTTGGATAAAATTGGTGATTTCTAGAACACCACACCAAGTCTTTTTCCTGTACTATGCCATAACAGATTTAGAAAGAATTTTGTTTGGTTCTATTATAATGGAGGGCAGAATTATTGGTGAACCAAGAAAATCAAAGAAGGGGAAGTAGATTATTTCTCAAAAAAATTGTTTGAGTAAAATAATGGACAGACCTGAGGATCATGGGTGACATCGGAAAATACTTGTCTGACGCTGAAGAAGGCAACTGGAAGGACATTTTATTATATGAGGAAAACGTGCGTAGCGGCGTCAATGATTTTGCAATTTCAAGGCTCCAGGCGGATGGTTTTCATCAACTTTAATTTTATAAAAAAGCTTGCAGTATTATCAAGGAGGACGTCGTTCTTTCTTTTTTCGAATTTCACAAAAAGGGAAAAAAACATTGTTAAAAGATTAAACACTATCTTTATTGCCCCTTGTTCCAAAGATTGGCAGTCTTTACAATCTCAAAGACTTTAAGAAGACCCCATCAGTATGGTAGGTTGTACTTAAACAAGCCTAGAAGAAGTGTTGGCTTGCTAGAGTTAAAAGGTACTGCCTGGCCAGTTAGTGAAAGATGGGGGCTTCAAAGGAGGGAGACAAATTTTGGATGGATTCCGTAAATTGGCTAATGACTGAATCACGTGATTTGACTGGGAAGGTAAAATGAAACAACGGGATAGTCGTCCAAATTGATTAGGAAAGGCATATACTGTAAATTGGAATTTTCTGATTGATATCTAAGGAAGATTGGGATGTGGAGAGTCGTGGTGTAATGGAGAAAGAATACATTGAACAGTTTCCTTGTCTGTTCTGAATAAATAGTTCACCATCTAAGGAGATCAGAATCAAGAGGGATTGAGGCCGCCGTGATCCCTTCCCTTTTCATGTGGTCTCACAGGTTAAATGTGCTATTTCAAGAGTTAGAGAAGCGAATCTCATCAAATGAGTTTAGTTTGTTGATTCAAAACTGTGTCTAGTTCCCATTTACAATTTGCAATGACGGCCATTTATCTTTTGTAATTAGATTTTGGAGAAGATTTTGAACTTCAACCGAATGTTGCTCTTATACAAAGGAATATCATATAACTTGGGGAATGCGGCTGTTCCCTTTTTTGCAAGGATTGTTTGAATCAGTGACTCATCTACTCCTTCAGGCCAATTTTTTTCTGAGAAATCTGGGCAAGCTTGTATGGCCTTGGTGGAATAATTGCTAGGGTTTTGCCCCTGCAGATTTGAAGAGTCCTTATGGTTTGGTGTTTCAGCAATAGTACAAGGGAATTGGAAAAGTCCTTGTTCGTACACGCTCTCTATTCTATGGTGTATTATGGTCTAATCTCCTGGAAGGCCAGGAATTAAAATTGGTCTTCACCAATCGTGGACCCTGATCCATCTTCCCTTTTTGAGTTGGCTAAGAGTGTAGGTGTGGTTTTTTCGGTCAAGTCTACTTCATAACATCATGGATGATTCTATCAAACGAATTATTCTTACTCACAGATTTTCATGAGGTGTTGAAGGAGATTTAGAGGACTGAAAAATCAGAAAACTGAGGGGGCGAAGTGGCCTGGTATGCGCTGGTGGAGGGGATTTCAGGTGATGGTCTACTTTTGGCTCCTGTTTTTATTAGTTTGTCTTTGATTTTCCCCTTTTTTTTGGTGATCCTGGTTCATATCTGACAACTAGTCAGTGTGTTTATTTTGGTTTGGTTAAGCATATGATTGGCTTGAATGTGGGTGTCAACCTATTGGGATGGCTCATCCCTAGCAATGAATGCGTAATGTTACCCTTACCAGTTTCTAATATAGGGTAAATTTTAAGGGTATTAATAAAATTTCATTTGCTTGATTCATATAAATCACTAAAGCGGGAAGTGTAAAAAGATAATTGGAAACCTGATTACATAACAGGAATAATCTAATTAAACTGAGAGATGATCAAGAAGCAAACAGGATAAGTGCATACCTGTACAATTCATCCTTAATGTAAGAAAAAGAACTTCTTTCAAAGATACATCCCAAGACAGCTCTTCACAGGTCTTTCTTTGATGGTATCAATAAATTCCCTAGTTGAAATTAAGAGCCTGATAGTTTCTCTATAACATAATAGAAAAGGGAAAAATCAGTAGCAACAGAACATAAGACACAACAAGTTTGAACTTCAAAGAATATTGGAACTCCGCAAATAATAGTGGCAATCCAGGAAAATTTTTAACGCATTGTAATCATAAAGAAGAAGCCCAAAACTGTTTAGCAAGGATCTCACATACCCTCCCAACATTTAAAACAAGACGAACGTCACCTAAACCAAATATGCAGTGGGTTCAATTACAATATATCATAATACATAGACAATGAATTAGCACGCCTACAATCACGGGAAAACTAGGAAAACTAATCCCCCATAAGAAAACAAGGAAAACACTGGCTGAAGGACAAGTACATTCGCACTTACTTTCCGTCAAAAAAAAGGAATACTAACATATTGGATTTGAGTGGTAAAAAACGGTATATTTTTTAAAGAAAAGACCTAACTTAAGATCGAAAAATCAATCAATCGCAATAAAATTACCCCTTCGAATTGTCAAAAAATATTTAAGAGAGCGCAAAGTAATGGATAAAGTGTTAAAAAAATAAAATCCAGTTCCTAATATACAAGTGATGCTCTTCAAACCTTGTTAAGCAACCCACATTTTGAATTCTATAATCGACCTCTCACCCAAGCCATAATCCCCAGCTTCCCATCCTCAGAGAGAGGTGGGGGGGGGGGGGGGGATGTGGGGGCGAACATGAAAACACAACACAAAGATCATTAATTCTCAATCCTATCCCAAATGTTAAGGTGCTTGTTATCAGTTCTTATAATAAACTCAGTTACTTGGGTGAATTTATTACAAACTACAATAACTCAACACCTAAAGGAGTTTTTAACTACCTGTGCAAATTAAGTTTTGTCCTTTTTCCAGAAATCTATCCAAAGTCATAAGGATATAAGTGGAAAAACTGAATTAGTGTAATAAGCATATCCCTTCGCAATAATAACAAGATCAAGAAGCAGACAGTACTATGACACCCCTCGAGTGGAAAGACAAGAATGGTCCTCTGGAGAAGCCTCTTCACAACCTCTTCTTTGATGATCTACCAAAAATGAAAGCCTTATGGTGTCTTGTTGGGGATATAGCCCTTCAATGTGCTCATCATCTTAAAAAATCGAAGCATTACAAAGCCTTGCAAACAAAAAAAAGAGAAAATCAGCAAGGCACGACCCCTTGACATTTAACATAACATCACGACCTTCGGGCCCCTTACATTTAGAAAACATCACCACACCCACCCCTTTTCGTTTTAAAAAGGAACCGTTTATCAAACTAGTTACTTGGAAGAATACCTAGTAAGAGACAACAAAATTACTAACTTGATCATATTCCTGTCAAACTGAGATCAGAAAACCAAAGAGAAGGGAAATGTAATCGAGGAACAACATATCCAAGCGGAAGCATAGCCTTCCATTGTAACCGTCAGTGTAACCTTTGGAAGCTGAGACCTACCCATCTATCATTCTCAAAAATGAGTCCATCAATCTTGGTCCCTGATCACAGCTCCTTATGTAGTCGAATCTGAGAGGGTTCAACAGCAAAATGCTGTATCAATGGAGCTTTGCGCCATACGCACACCAACAGTGCTAGTTCTCAGCATGAAAGGATGTAATATTGCTCCAACAATTAGAACTTTATAATCTCACATCCATACAACATTTGGGTTTGTGTATCACTAAAAGTTAGAACAATACGTTTATATCACTTAAAAAGTCGGTAAAATAGTTTGAAAACACCCGATGAAATTTAATGCTTTCCCCATTATTTCTCTATTTGTTTTCTTTTTCACATTCTAAATTGACTTTCTATTCAGTATGGTAAATTGTATCATTGAGAGGCAAATGCCGCCAACCGACATGGAATGCTCAAATCCGTAGATTGCTGCAAGAAGTAACCACTCAATAGCAAAATCTATAGTCATTCCCATTCATAATCACCAATCGACTTCGTTGATCCATAAATGGAAAACAATTACTCTATTTAAGATTGTCCAACCTCGGGGTGGCATCAAAGAATGAACATTGGAGCATTGAAATGCAGTAATGCATTTTATTAAAGATATATGGCAATCTTATAAACCCAATTGTTGCGAGAAATTAATGCTCTGTTTTGCTCCCACTCTATTTTCTTTTCTCTGAGATAGGTCAATGTGCGAGGGGACCCTGTCCAAGGAATAGTGATGCCTTGTCCTTGACCTCTCTCTGCCCTATCCACTAATTCCCCGACCTTCCATAATCCTGCACATGGAATTCAGCCCTGCCCGGTACCCAGTCTTCAAGGGTCTTCACGAGCCTAAAGGTGTCCCTATGTCTAAGGGTGTAAAGGGTCCTCACAAGCATCAAGGCCATTGGAAGGTGCTGAGGGGTTCCGGTAAAGCACTGAGGCCACTAAAAGGTCCTCAAAGTTCTAAAGGCACTGAGGGAATGGACCACAATCGAGGAGTCCGAGCTAAACGTTCGTGAAGGGTGCTCTGTGTGTCGCCTTGTGTCATGGAACATGGTGCTTGACTATGGTGTGTCCTCCAAGGGTCACAGGACGCCCTATATGGATTTGCCCTGTTTAGAGCCCTGAACCCGAGTCAATTTATTTAACATACTTTCTTTCTCTTTCATTTCATAATGTCCTTTCTTATTCTAATTCTATACACATCATCACACATATCAAACTTGACCAGCAATTAATAATATCAAACTAAAGCAAAAAAAATATGATAAAGAAAAAATAATAGTTACTCTCCCATTTTCGTTATATCAACGTTCAGAAAGGGAATAGCTAACTAAGAGTGCTGTATCGGCCAAGAATCTCAAGTTTCCAGTGAACGGGATACTGTGGGTGTGAAGGTAGACTCGTTAGCGATACACTGTACAATTCAAAGAGGCCACAGCATTACAGTTCAATCTACTTCAAAGACTCCAACACAAATTATTTACAAGAAGAAGAAATGAAGGAATTAGATAACAGAAAGGATAACAAAATAAAATCACGGGTGAGTCATCTTAAAACTATACTCCCTGACCATTATAATTTCTGCAAGACCAAAGCTTGGAAGAAAACAAAAATTTTGGACTCAAATCTAGATTGCAGTCAAAAAAAGAAAACAAACAATAAACATAACAATGAGAACAGGGCATCCCATGAGAAGCAAAATCCATATAGAAGTACTATCTCCATCGCATAAAACAGGGTAAGTAACTCTCCCAAAACATGCTTAGAATGCAAAGTCAAGTACCCAACCGGTTCCTCCAACAATGACAATATTTATGTGCCAATCTAATATAAGAAAGCATGGAAGCATCACATTGGTACATGAGGATTAACAGCCAAATGACGCAGCTAAGACGACATAATCGAATCAATGACAGCTGGTTTGTCAAAACTAAGTGCCCTACTATAAAAGGAGGTCACTAATCATGGAGATCAAAGATATGAACATTATTGTACCACGTGTACTCCCTGTTTGAATAACCATATGTAACGCAATTACATGTAATACAGTATCAGATGCACTTCTATTTGGAAGTTCGAGCAAATAAGATTCTCAAGCAACAGATAATAGATGAATGAAGAAATTCACATGAAGAAAACTCTTTTCCAAGCAATACTAAAAATGCCTATCCCTCATGATGACCTGTTTGAATAAATAACAACAACATAGTCCATGTCCTTCAAACATCTGCAATCCAACAATAATCCAGATAAAATATTTGGCATAATGCGTATCCTATCAATACATGTCCTTCGAACATCTGCAATACATCCATAAAAGAGTACAAAAGTAAAAAAATAATGTGACAAGTACTGGATGAGGAAAATGTATATTTCCTGTACAGCACAATCAATCTTCAACTTCACTGTCAGGCTAACTGGAAGAGAAGATTTTAGGCGTAAAGGAAACGTTCCAAACTTCAGCAGATGGTATTCATGTCATATACTACCATGCCATAATCAAGTACTAACTGGTACCAATTCCCCTAGCAAATTTTTTCAAATGGAGACAGAAGGCACATATTTTCAATGCAAACTTGGCATGCCAAATATCATCAGATCATGCCTGAAACCTCTCTTCTCCTCCCATTTTGACCCATAAGGCCATACTCCTGAAACAAACCTCCCAAAGTACAACTGCTTTCTTCTGAGACAAACCAAAGAGGATCTCATTTAAAAAGACATACACAGTGGCTAGCCCTGCAGCAACCAACTGTCCTGGTGGCCAACCCAAAAATAATACTATAACAAGATTTCCAGCTTTCATTGCTGTGTTCTCTCATTTGGACCTCAGAAATCAATTTCCTAGGAGCCCAGTGGACATCAGTGGACAATTGACAAGTACCCCTTCATTTCTTAGAATCTAGTCACAAGCCAAAAGCAAAGTTAAAGCCAAACATAAAATAAATCTCAGCAAAAACTTGAATTGTAGAGCAAACCTGTTTATTAAAGATAACCCTACAAGTCCTAAGAATTCCAGCCAGACCTGGTATAATTTTCCGATCCAACATAAACAACCAAGGTGGCATGCGAGAGCTCATATTCTGTCTATAAACATCCTTACACTGGGCATGGTACTAACTCATTTGTTCTGGATCCTGGGAACTTTCTGACTTCAGGGGAGCAGCAATCTGATGGCCTTTATAAATCATCGTAGATCCAAATTCTAGCTCCCATCTTAGTATGGAGTGAAGGTAGCCCGTTGAGGGGACGAAAGAAGTTTGTCAAGAGAACCCGCAAATGCTGAATTCTTATTGAAGGAGCAGAGGGCAGAAACATCCAAGAATCTGAAGGTGTCCACCTCAACCTATACATTCCGCACGAGAGAAATTACGATTCATATACAGACACTGGACACAATCCTCGCCCTCCTGACTAGTACAGCAAATTACAACAGAAAAATATCAAGTTAGCCCAAACTTCCCAGTGCACTAGTGTTCTTGTTTTTAGTAAACTATCTCAGTTACTGAAAGAAAATTGATAATCTACTGAATGTCAACCTTGATTAGTTATGGATCATCCAAACAACTACTATCAAAGTTTCAGAGTTCATCTCACACTAGATTCTTTCCATATTCAAGAGACGTATAATTAAGTAAGATTATTGGAAAGTAACAAAGCACATCCAAGTGAAAGTTAAATATACCTCAGTGATCTTTTATTAATTAATACTGACTGGAAATGATATTTGCAATCAAATAAGATGACATCAGGTTTAAGAACCAGAAAAGCAAGGTTAGATGCAAATCGAAATTCATGAAAAAGAATATCTAGACAGAGAAAATCCCAATTTGGGAATACAGAGCCTAAGCTCAACAATTACAATCTCAAACAAAATATCACAACTCTTATTAAGAGACTCTAAACGCTCCTATTTATAGAGTAAATGACCCACTAACTAAAAGTACTTACTGGCTTATACTGCCCTACTAAAAGTATAACTACTAATCATTTCTACTACATCGGTTGGATTTAGATTTGAGATAAAACTGAAACTCTGTTTCGTTCCAACATAGAAAATGGGTCCCAAGTGTTGCCATTTTACTGTTAACAATAGTAATATTTACAAGTCTCTGGAGTGTTCAAGATCTGTAAACAGCAAAATATCACTCGATGTAATGTGGTTCAAATTCTACAAAACAAGGGTGGCACAAACTTTAACGCATGCCCTTTTTTCAATGTTGTCTCCCATGCTTATTTGTTTAGACAAGCAGAGAAGGAGATGAGAGTGGTGAGTTGATTGGATTGTAAAGTTTCGACTCACCTCCACTTTTTGAAATCAAAAGTGCATGGCTATTCTTGAAAGCTATATGTTGCCTCAGAGTCCGGAAAATGCAATGGAAGACCTTTATTTGAGATATGCATAAAAGACAAATAGTGAAGCATTTCTACAACCTCATCACTGAGATATTACTATGGAAGAGGCACATCAGGGACTAGGAGGTGGCCGCCACAAAGTTGAGGACCAGAGAAATAAATAACCACCAGTAATTTCTATTTCTAACCCCTCTGCCACTACAATTGATTTCCTCACTTCGCAGCACCACTCTCTTTGGATCTTTTCAAATTAGCCTGTTTAAAAGCGAAATGTAAGCATAGTTTAATTTTTTTTTGGAAAAGGTGCCAGTTTTTTCTTTCTAATTATAGAAAAACATAACTAAACCTGCTAAAGATCTCAGTCAAGCATATGTCTTGATTTTTTCATGCTCGATAAAAACCAAATATTCCAGGAAAAACCTGTGCAGCTGAAGACACCTCTTGAGAGTCATCACAACCCAAACACATAAGCATTCTGCTTAGTAACAGCCAAAATTTAGGACAAGTCAAAGAACAAGCCAGATTAGTTATCCTTATATGTCAACTAACTTCCCAACCTAGAAAAAACTTGTTCTCTGGGAGATAGAAAGAAAAGCAATCAAATACAAGTAAATATGTGTACTTGAGTAGTAACTCAAACAGAATGAATAAAAGATGAAGCTCATTAGTGTATCCAATAAGAGTACGAGTTATTTTCTTAATAATGCTTTCACAAAGAATCACTCGGAGCAATGATAAAACTTCCAGTTAACAAGCATGGGAACGTGGACAACGAGTCACGGGCAGCCACTTTGCAAACAGAATAGATACTAGACGATGTTAATTACCAATTCGACCACTTGACATTGCTATGCCCTTTTTAAGTTGCAAAATATCCATTTCGAAACTGGAGTTTTTTTATTAGTATGTGAACCTAGATAAAAGTAAAAAATAACTGATTCATTCACAAATTTATTAAAGCAAAATTTACAAATTTCAACCAACCAACAAAAATTTTAAAAAAGTGGAAAATTTCGTAAATGACTTAATATTGTGACAACCAAACCAAAAGGTTGAATTTGGCATGATCATTCACAATGAAGATTTAGAACAGACTGATAAATGATACAAAGCCATAGCCTTCGTGATCTTTCAAAGGTTTTTAGAGTTTAATAATTTTCTTCTCTATTTAGCACTTCAGTTGAAATGTACTATATGTCTTAGATCATAAATGGTAACCAAGGAAAAAGAGAAAAATCTTCAACCACATTTATTATCCGATGTTCAGTATGACATAATTAATTTCATACTTTCAAAAAATTGGAAGTGCAATACAGACACGAGATATGATACGAAATGAATATGGGCAGTCAAGCACAAATCTCTAAAAAAATTAGGAACAACCAACAAATATAGGTTTAATATATTGAATAAAGTTCATCAAAAATCGTTTGAGAAAACATAGAAGGCCATGGGTCTTCAAAAACTATGCCGTATCCTTGCTGGGTACCGGTACTTGCATAGTACTTCAAAGTCGTTCAGGTACTCCCAAAACCTGTACTCAAATTTTTTCCCCTAAGTTTTTATCAGTACCGCTAGGAGTTACTACTATATCTCATTAGCCGTACCTAGCCATAATAGTTTTTCTTCTATAAGAAGATTACATTATCTTGATGGGACTTTTTATTCCAACTTAGGCATGCTTATAATATTTAATCTTTTGGTGCATAAGTTCTTTAGGACAATAACACTAAAATCTAGTTTTGTGACTAATTTTTCTTATTGACTATAATTTATAGCTTAAATTCTTAATTAGATAAGCCATTAATTAATTTTTTGGTATTTGGTTATCCAATTAATTACATCTAATTTATTATTAAAAATTATAAAATATATTTTTTAGAGACGTACCTAGATGTACCCATACCCTACATTTTTCAAATTTTGCCATACTAAACGTACCCGTATCATACAGGTACCATACCCTACCTATCACCTTTCCTTCTGGGAGAAAACCCATACACAGAAATGTAGGGGATTATATATAATACACATATATTGATGATAGCACTATTAGCTTTACATTTCTAAAGAGAAAGTTGAAAAGAGGTACATGACGTAAATCTGCCTTTTTTTTCATTTACAATAGGAATCGAAATTTATTCCAACTTTTTTTGAACTTCCCATTTATCTGCTAAATTATGGACCTTTGTGGTTCTCCCAAGTATCCACAGTGTTTCCCAATTAGAAAACAACAACTAATAGGCCACCTATAGAGGATGCTGTCTAGTACGAACACTTTCTTAGAATGTATATGCTCCTTGATGGAACACTCATACACAATAACTACCAATACAAATGTCTTAATAATAATGACCTCTTATTTCCAGCTTACCAATAGCATCAGTCGCTCTCTTACGTGTAAAACTACATTTTGATACAATCCTCGAATGGCAGCCAAAAGTCCTCGTCACACTTTTTGCATGGATGAACCCAAAGCTAACAACAGTGTGGAATGAGTAGAATTGAAGAACAAATTCTATGGAAATAAGTGAAACACGAACATACCTATGGGAATAAATGCCAAAAATTCATTGTAAGAACCCACCTGTGGAAACCTTGCACATAGTTTATTAATGTGGGCAAAGTTTTAATAATCCAATTTTTTGCACGGCTCACATGCAAAGACTCCATCATTTTCCCGCCTTAAACACTCCCCTTTCCTTTGAAGCCAAAATTTGGAACATCCTAGCGTACAGCTTCGGCTTGGATTGTTCTGCTACCCATTTCACTCGGACTTTGAGTTTTAACAGGCACCTGTGATTTCCTCCAAAAATGGACACCGTAGATTCATCCTTACTATGAATATCCCCAGTCGTACCACGGCCAAATAAATTATCTCATCCCTTCAAGAACGAACACAAGGAACTCAGCCAAACTCTTTGCTTGAATCAATGGCTTCCGCATTTCCGCAGCCCCGCGAATCATGGTTTTTGAAGACGTTCAACAACTTTAACAAATTGACTAACATCAACCTGTTACAAATAAGCGAGGCATCGGAGTACCATTGGAAGAGGAAACACAACAATCTTGCCCATTCAAAAATTTACTTCATTTTCTGTAGATATGATGTACATAAACAGCATAGCCCACTGTGGTAAAACTTTTGAATGCGTTTTTAACTTGAAATTTAAAACTGTGTGTGGTGGCACCAATGGAAAGCGCTTGGTACAACTTTTCAAGTCTTTAGCTTATTACCTTTTTGACTTAAAAGGCTCAAAGCTAACGTTTTTGAAACTGGATGTGGTATGGGTTTTCCGTTCTTTATTTCCCACTTCATTGCAACGTATATATATTGTTTTGAAAACTTGGTAATCTGGCCTGTGACCGACTAATGCAGGGAACACCAATCCTACTATTCCACCTAGCAGGGGTCCCCATTTTAAAGCATTGTGTGTCAAAATATGTTTGATGATTCTCCACTTTTTGCATATTTACATTTTTACCTCAAAAAGACTAAAATCGAACCTTTTAAGTGGAAAAACAAGGCCAAAAAGGGTCCTACATAAGGGGGACGTAATCTTTCCATTGGCTTTCATAATGTGATCTTATCTCATTTGAACAAAGACTCTATCAACTGATTAACAACCTTACCTTAGCAACCAAAATGCAGTGTGTCATGAAGGGCTTCGCACGGACCTTTGTACTGCCTCGATTTTCTTGTGCAACCTCAAATCTAATTTAACCTTACCAACCAAAATGGCGAAGTGTTATGAAGGCCTTCCACATGGACCTTTACACTGCTCGATGTGTCTCTGTGCAACTCAACATCTACAGCCTTTCTCAGAAACAAAGCTTGGTCCAGAAAAAGTGTGTCACACGTACAAAAGAACATTGGTAAACAGTAGATAGAAAAACAGTAAGGCATCCTCCATAGAGCTCCAAAAGAGAATACATTACCTTCAGGAGAAGCAATACCAGTGCCATACAGCAAAGCAGCAGTAAGACCTCTGGTAAATGCAAGGAGGCGTCTTCTTGTTTCTCAATCATACTCTGGAAGTACTCTAATTGGATAGTATATCTCTTCTAGATACAAGTGTAGGCGAGCCGTTAATTTTGTTTACATGAACCAGACTTGTGGGTCAAAAATCTAAATTTAAGAATAGTGTCCGGAAAAATCTAAATCTCCCTCACGGAACTCTTCTGATACCTCAGATGAGAAACATTGCCCCGTATGTCAATTTTTTCAATACTACACCATCTGCAAACACATACAGCATCCTTCAGCTTGACAAATGTCTTCAGGGCCCACAACGCAAGACTTCCAGTAAAGAGTTTATCTATGAAGATTTGAACACCAACATGCAAACAAGGTTATAAACTTTACCTGTAGAGACAGAATTGCCTAATAAAACTGCATGCTAAACTTTTCAGACCGTCATCGAAAAGGGTCTGAATTAAGAAGGACAACATGAGATTGTTGGTCCCCTGCCGGATACCCAGAGCACCATTTGGTTTATAAATCAAAGGGCGATGCAGTTCTCCTTTTAACCTTCTTGGCCTTGTTGTTACTACCCCCCTATTATCACTAAACCAATAAGCAAGAGACTTGACACAACCTTTAAATAACTAGCACTTCAGGTCATAGTATATGACGCCATAACATCCATATGCTGCAGCAACACATTGATTACGAACAAACCACAATAGTTCACAGGAAAATGGCTGCTTACGGTTTAAGGAAAAATTTTGTCTGTAACCTATGGATGCTGGGCAAAGGTTGAAGTCCTAGACGAGAGGGGACTGGGCTTCTTCAGTAGCTTTCTCTTAATAAGTGCCTGATGAGCTTAAGGGTGGTTGACTTGTCTTGTTACTGGTGATGAGATTATAAGGGCTATTTTCTATTAAGGCGATAAAGCTCCTGGCCTGATTTTTTTAATGCTAATTTTGTGGCTTTCTGTGCAGTCCTTCTCTACTGTTTTCTGCTTAAGGATTGGAATGCAACAGCCTTGACTCTTGTTTCCCAAGACTCAGTGCCCTGCTTCTATGAAGGAATTATAGGCCGCATAGCCCTGTTTGCAATGTGATAATAAATGGATTACCAAGATTCTTTCTAATAGGTTGCAACTTTTTGTCTTTGATAAGTCACTCTCAGTCAGCTTTTTTGTCAAAATAGATCGTTAGCTGATACATCCTGCTTATGCAAGAGTTGGTTAGGGACTACACAAGATATATCCTCCTACGTGTGCCATTAAAATTGACTTAATGAAGGCTTACGACTCTTTTGATTGGGCTTTTCTGTTTGAAATCAGGAATGCTATGGATTTTTCCCTAAGTAATTCACAGATTGGGTGGAGAATGTGTATCTACGGCCAGATTCTCTGTGTCACAATGAGGATTGCAAGGGTACTTCAAGTGAAAGGGCCTTAGACAGGGGGACCCATTCTCTCGCTATTTGTTTCTTGTTGGTGATGGTAGGGTTCTTTGGTATCCTAAATCATAAGATTTGCTCATGGGAACTTTAAATAATCATCCTACCCGCCAAGGTTGAAATTTGAGTCATTGGCTTTTGCTGATGATTTGTTTCTTATGTGTGGGGCTGACCCCCAATCTATATCTATTGTCAAAATGGCATTAGATGACTCTACCACTTTCAGGCTCAAGCCAAACTGCAGAAGAGTGTTCGTCTTTTTCTCTGATGTTGTGGTAGTGTGATCAATGTTTGAGAACTATTCTGCCCTCCCCCATTAGGTCCTTACCTGTGAACTATGCTTGGGGTGCCCCTCATCTCCTTGTTAACTATGACCACTGTATTCAGTTGAAAGAAAAAATTCTGAAAAAAGTCCAGTTTGGTAAATAACTCCTTCCTTGGGGAAGAGCCCAGCTTATTCAATCTGTTCTCTAGAGTATGCATCTATTGGTGTTTCCTATTTTTATTTTACCTCCGAGGATTTTGAAGAGTTGAGGGTATCTTAAAGTTTTCTATGGATTGGTGCTAGCTGAAGAGTCTGGAGCTAAGGTTCATGGTTGCGGGTTGCTCTTCTAAACCGAGGGGGTCTAGGCTTTAAGCCACCCAACTCCCAGCTGTGGATAAAACCACAATGATTGGCATCTTTGGGCTCTCAGTGCTAGGCTGATACATTGTTGGTTACGGGGTGCACACCTTTGTGATCAGATGATGCCACTTGAATGTGAAGCCTTTCTACAGCTACAGGGCTCTTTTTGGACAGTGAGAAAGCTGTTCGAGCTAGGGAGATGGGCGTAACATTGATAGGTCTGTTTGTCAGTGATAGTAGTGAGGTTTTTTTTATGGCTCCATAATTGGCACCCTCCTTGGTCCTCTCTTTAAAAGATTGGGGAGAATTGGAAGGGATTTGGGGAGTTCTCTGTTGCAAAGGTGTCGTCTATCATTTGTTTATGAGAATTGGAAGTGGCTAGGCAAGAATAGAGCTATAATGTCTATTGTGGCTCTACCGCCTCCTGACGTTAGCCAAATACTGTACTAGAGACTGGTTGTCTGAATATCCATGCTGCTACTAGGCACCTTCTCTGTCCAGACTGCCGGGAGAGCTAATAAGGGCTCCTCAGCCAAAGTTCCAAGGGGTCCTATTATTTGAGCTAAGGGTCTGTACCTAGATGGGCCTTTATCCTTTTGTTATGTTGCTTAGGCAGGTTGGCCACTAAAGACAGGATACAGGATGAATGGGTGGGGGATGGCTGTTCATCCTACTTGTGTGGCGGTGCCATCACGATGTTGAGTCCCACGATCACCTTTTCTTCAATTTAGAATGTCATTGGTATTTTCACGTTGAGTAATCCTTCCTTCTTTCATGATCTAGACAAAGTAACTACATTAGGTGAGTTTGTCCATGTGTACAAAGATGTGGAAGATATTTGTGGAAGAAACAAGACATGATAGCTGCTCCAGAATGGATCGGCACGGGTAAACCTTACATTATAGTAACATAATAACCGTTTTGAATTCAAAAGCCTCACTAATCAGTTCGTGATAAATGTTAGATAACCTTAAGTGACTCCCAATATAATTATGAAAAAAAACTAGCAGTTGCAATGAGAATAGAGTAGAAATTACATGGCAAATAAATACAAATTTTGGACCGCTTTAGGCTGCGGATCCAAGGTCTCGCATAGCCAATCAGTCTGCTGTCCTGTCCCTTGGAAGATGTTAAGTCTTGGCCGGATAAAATCACAGCATAATCTCTTCCAATGTTATGCTAACTTCACCATACCGAATAAAAAATATATACAGATTCAGGAGAATTCTTCAACAAGGAAGATATAATCATAAGAATAAAGGTTAAAAAATAGAAGAACAACACTATCCCTTGTATTGAATCCTCAAGAGCGTGGATGTAGAACAGTATGATATGTTTTTGTCCCTCTCCCCGTTTTTTTCTAATCCCTCCTCCTCCTGCTCATAATGAGTGTATACAACATCCACCAGCCTATTATGTCAAGAAATGCAATAGGAACAAAGAAACATTGACAAACAATGAAAATAGAAATTAAAAACAGATAATAAAATGGGAAGGAAATTTGACATCGGCAATGAACCAAGGTACACTTGAACATACTAATTTTAAAAACTTTAAAGTAATCACTGTTAACAGTGATGCCTCAATTGTCATCGCTTATAGGGATGCCTTCTACTGTCTTCCGTTAACCGAATATTATAGTTTCTTGAAGTCAGCCTGACCCACCATAAGTTTATAACTAACTGCCACCCCCTCAAATGGATATGACAAGCCAACACAAAGCTCATAAATTTCTCATCGTAAATGTAAAAATAGCGCGGGTCCTCATTGTTAGTAAAACCTAGTATTGTTTAGATCATTAGTACAGATCCTATCCCTGGACAAACCTCTGAAGCCCTATTTGATAGTACCACTAAAATTGAAGTCCTCAACATCTAATTTTGGATAGCATTTTCCTCATAAGATGTACTTCTTATTCACATCATCTAAAAAACAACAAAAGCACAGCAACGCTGCAAGCAAAATGAAAACCCAAATCAGGAAACGTATAGTCAAATTTCTTTGTTTAAACAGATCAAAATTATGAAAACTCCCTACATATGCACGGAATCCAAAAAAGAAAAAAGAAGAGAGAAAGAGAACAAAACCTGAATCTGATTAGTACCCCAGAAACATAGGACAGAAACACACCTGGAACCTCTTTTATAGATCCCTAAAATAGAGCCGTTCGGAGTCCTTGCTGGCAAGAAACAACTATTAAGAAAGATATTCCTGTTGCGAGGGCTGTTCCGTGAACTCAAGATTTTATACACAACCATTGGATAGATGGCGCATCAGCCATTTCAAGACCCTTCCCTCATCTAATCACTCCTCCCTCACACCTCCAACATTCCTACCACACCGATTCTCCGTCAGAAACTAGAAAATTCACAAACAAACTAACCATGCATAACAAGTAATCAAAAGGATCCAATCAAATTTCATAGATAGTGATTTCCAGCCAGTAATATGCGAGCCGATTATGCAACTATAGATGGTGAAGATGAGAACTGTGCAAGGCAGATGTGATTTAGAAAGAGAAAGTAGGAGAAGGGACTAATCCGGAAAACCATGGCATGAATGGAGTCGAAAGAAATTCACTGTCCTTTCCCTCACTTATACCAAAGCTTCCGAAGGCTCTAAATGCTCTCTTTCCGCTTTCTCCAATCGCCGGAGAGTTCTGCTCTCCACCTTGGGGGGGGGGGGAAATCAAATGCCGCCGCCTCCACTGGAGACGTCCTAAGGTTTCACTGCTCTTTTCTATGGAGCTTGGTAAATCCTAGGGCGTTTTACTCGCGCGAGATCCCATCGTCACCGTTTATTGTGTATCTTTTGATAAATTTATTTTAACAGGGGTCTTATAATTATAAAAAACATATTTTAAGGATTCTATAAAATTAGTGACACACTTTTACTTTTTTTAAGTATTGAAGACGAAGCGGAAAACGAAAAATTAGTTACATCACGAGAAAAATATTTTTTTTTCACTATTATTCACAAGAGAAATTTTAAAATATAAAGATATATTAATTTTTTAAAAAAATATTAAAACAAAAAATATAGCTAAATAATTTGTTTCATCTTAATGAAAAAATTTTTTGAAATGAGAGGAAAAATTTTTACATTTCCCTAACTTTTTCCGTCAAAAAAACTCAAAAAATTATAAATTTTGATCAAATAATTAAACAAATCCACTAATAATAAAAAATAGTTACCTTCATGGAAAAAATGATTTTTTCACTAGCAAACTATAAAAAAAGCAAACATTTTATTTAAATTTTAAAAAAGCTACTACAAATAAAAAATATATCTAATAAAACTCTTGGCCTTTAAGGACTTTCCAAATTAGTTGAAATACTTACCTTGTTCTAACTCTCTCGTCAAAAAAAAAATCAAAAAAAACAATTTTTATAAAAAAAGTTTCAAATAATTAACAAGTGACTAAACAAAAAAACTTAAAAACCTCAAAACAACTAAAAACTCAATAAAAACTAAACTAAACAAAATAATTTCCGTTTTTTAACGTCATATCGAATTTTCTTCTTAGTTTTTATTGATATTTTTTTTTTTCCTTCCCCCATCAACTCATTTTCTTCTCTTTTCAAGATTCCAAACAGACTGTAAAATTATTATTGAGATCAAAACTTGTGGTTTTATATAGCCAAAAAAAAAAATTAATAAAAATATAAAAACAAAATAGTAATTTTAATGAAAATAGAAAACAAAAAAACAAATGCCTTTTAAGTATATTTTAAAATAATCAAAAATTTTTATATTATCACATATCACACATTAAAGAGCATTGGAGGAAATGCATGAATGAGATTATAATAATTGGAAAAGAATCCCAAGCAATTTAGATCAATGATTTTTTAGCAAGAGAAAAAATAAAGTAGAAATGAAAATATAGCTGAGCCGATGATCTCAAATAGTTGGACCGTTTCTAACTTTTTAATTTTATTCTTTTTCTCTCGCGAATCCTGGAACCAAATACAACCTAAAGATGAAAAAAAAAGTAAAAACCAAACGGAAAAAGTGAGCCTAATTGAACCTTGTTTAATTATTTATTATAAGATTTTATACTCTTCAAGACCTCTTGACGAGAGCAGCCTAAAAATATAAAGTATTTATCAATTTAAAAAAATAATCACTAAACACACCAAAATAAATCTAATTTTCACTTCAAAGTGCAGCACTTTTGGTTTTGATTTTTTTAAAATAGATTAAGATTTTTACACTTATAAGTTCTTCAACATTAGAGGTAACCGTAACAAACAAATTTATAATCATAAAAGAAAAAATATAATAAATAGAAAAATTAAAAACTGGGTCAAACATGAAACCAGTAGCTCCACAATTATCGTTTAATTAAATGTGGGCCCATAGTACCACTTTTCAAGCTTTGCGGGTCTCCAAATACGGAGGGCCCAATTCTTAACCAGTCCAATAAATAAACATGCAACATATCAACACCATATGTAGTATGATCCATTTGCACATT
>VIGQ01001611.1:0-38407 GCA_009663005.1 Actinidia chinensis | reverse complement strand
ACAACAAGAGCACATCACAAACTATCAACGTAAACACATACCGAGGCACCGTCCTACGAAAAACTAACATCGAATCGAGTCAACCACAATCTCTCCGAACAACTCATAAAGATAACCATGAGTGCAAATAATACTCAGGGCCCATAAACAATTGCCCTACAAATAAAAAAAAACTCGCGAACATAAGTAATCGCCTCTATCAACGGCAAACGGATCTAATCGAACCAACATTGTACAAAACAATTTTGTTGACACACAATAATTGATTTGACACTAGGCAAATTTATGGCTATTGAGCACAACTATGGCACTAATGTGTAGTTGTTCATTCTTTTACATCTTTCCATGACTAGTCGGACCTCACTTTATTTCCATTAATCTTTTGGCACAATGACCACTTGTCATCATTCAATCTACATCTGATCTTCAACCCCACACAACCACCTACAAGGTTATTTATAATGTTTCCTGCATTTGAACTCAAAAATGTCCAAGTTTACGACTCAGATTGATGGGGGCAAGAAAAAAATAATAATAGCAAACTATATAGACAAAAATTTTTATATATACAATTGAATTTTCATTTGTGGGGATAACACCTACCAAAATGTGGGAAACAAATTCCATATTCCAGGGGGCTGTAATCCGCAGTCATTTATCTCATCGTTCAATTTCTATGTGTATCAAGTAACCAATATTTATCTATACAACTTATCCATATACGCTCAAAAAATCACCACATGCTGAGAGTTTTTTTTTACAATGCTTGCGACATCCTAATGAAATGGATGAATCCCTTACCCTAAGGTCCCGTTTGGTTGCTGAAATATAATGATTTGAAATTGAATGAACGACTTGAAATGGAACGATATAGGATAAGCATTACATTGCAATGTCTGGTTATAATAAGGACAATTGATTACACTAATAGACCCTATTTCCATTCTTGAGTTTTGTATAATGTTTGGTAACAGGAGCTTCTACATGCAAACCAAATGGTACATACACACCCATTTCTATTACCAACCATTTCTAATTACAAACCATCTTAAGTATGATTTTAATTTTGTCTCAATAAAACTACTTATTCCTCCTACCCATCTTCATCCTCCCAACCCTAGTAACACCACCAAGCCACCATGCCACCCATTCTCCCCCCACCCCGCACCATGATTAGGACGAAGCCTGCCCTCTGCTTCTTTTTCTCCATCAAGTCGTGATTTCGTCAATTTGGATTTTTTCATTTTTTGTTCTTTCTGAGAAGTTTGAAATAACATACCACATCAAGCAGTGAAATAGGGTTGAAGTTTGCCAATAGCATGCTGATTTTAGGGAAATCAACAAATCATCTCATGCAGTAATCTGCTATCAATCTTCTTGCTCTCACGTAATATCTAATTTTTTTCATAGATCTCTATCTATCTCTCCACACATTAAAAAACCAAACATTGGCACCCAATTTACATAAATCCACCATCATCGATCATACCCCAATTTCTCCACTCAAGGCTGATTGACCATATCGTTTTAAAATCCCATAACGAAAAGCCGATCAACAAAAACAAGCACAATCTCTACAATCAACACCACCCATTAATGGAAATCTCCAAAAGCCCCCAACAACCTCTTCCTCCTAAAGCTCTGGTGGAGAGAGAAACCTCTTCGCTCGCCGACCGAATCTCCAACTTGCTGATTTTAGGCGTTACCTGCAGAGGTATGGAAATGTGTGTTGATTGGTGAGGAAAGAAAAATTGGTTAGTGTATTTAGATTAGTTATTTTTAATGGTAATTTAGTATAGGGTTAGAATTGTAACAAAAAAATTAAAATTTTTTTATTTTGTACTGAGACCCAAGATTGGTTTTGAGGTCTATTTTGATACTTTAAACTGTTTTATATAATAAATGATAGATATTATTAAAAAATTAAATATTTAAAGTTATGTTTATTGATACATATCAATTCTATTAAGATAATTGATAAATTTTTGTATACCACAAATAACGTATTAACTTAGAAAATACTTATAGAAACAAAATATGGAGTAATCCAATTAATATAATTTTTTATAATTATGTTTTTAGACTGATCATCAAAAGTGGTTAAAAATGATTGGATTGCACTAATCCATTTATTGCTTAGATAAGATTGATAGATAAATTTGCTTCCTGTTGAGATAAAACAGGGAAACACAAAGAGGCAAGGGAGAACTATAAATACATGATTTTACACTTTCTATTTTATGATTTAAATCGTTCAGATTATAGAGATTTCGTTGTGAACATCAATATTTAAAAAATTAAAAAATTATGTTAAATCGAACACAATTGAGTATTCATTTAAATTCTTTTAAACTATTAAATTTAAATAAGTAAACATACAAGATTATATTAATTATCGTTAACATTAAATGATATCAACCATAATCTGTATTCGATCAACTTAATTTTTTATATTATTAATTTTTTTGATAAAATCTTACCATTGCGAACGATTGAAATCATCAAAAAAAATGACCCACTTTTCGTCCCTGTTTTTGGTTATCGGCCAAAATACAATTTTGTCTGTAAATTACTGTGCAGAGTTTGCGAGTTCATGTGAATAATGTGTGTGAACAGAATGACGGGGATTACCCTCCAATTTCTCGTGGAATTACTAGGCTCCGTACATTTCGGGGCAATATTGCTCCAGCTATTTGGTAATTACATATTCTTGTTGGACATATATTTTGCATATTCACGTGGGTGAAATCTGCATTTTTAAACACTTTTAGGTGCAATTCTATGTGAATTACACTTTTAATACACGGCACAAAATGTACCGTTCACACAAATTATTTTTGCCACAACGACAAGTCTTTTTTCTCCTCCTCCTAGAGACTAAATAATCTCTCTACAACTTGACCCCACATAGAGCTTATGGTCACTAATACAAATGTAGAATTTAAATCAAGAAAAAAAAAGAAAAATTCTCATAATTTAAAATGAATAATTCAAATTCACTTGTAAAATCACAGACTAATAGGAAATCTTAACAATTCATATAAAAAACATTATAAAAAAATTTATTGACCAAATTCTAGATTTCTCAAACTGTTAACACTACAAAACTAATTAAGTGAATCAGTAGAAAAAAGTTATGGCTGTGCTTTGGTCAATCACTCCAATTCAGTTCCCATACCATAGATATAAATGAAAAAGCCTAAGCAATCTTAGCATTACTAAACTTTTTCACAAATTCGAAACACAGCCTTAGGTCTCAAACTTATTGTCACTTTGTCCTGGGCTTGTAATCCAAAACAATTTGCAGAACCTACTTTACCTGATAGACTTCTTTTAGCATAAAGCATGGCTAGCTTCAAAAAAAAATTCTCGGATACAACGCTTTTGGTTTCATTTTCAAATACTTCCTGTTTCAGGAAAAAAAGAAAAGGAAAAATGGATCATAGCCAGTAGGATGCGAGCAATTTGACTGAGAATAAATAATTATCAATGATAACAGAGCGACATTGTACCGTCGGGGAGGTTCCGAGGCACGGGAAGTGCGGAACATATCTCTGGGGGAAGGGTTTTTGGGCATTTGCAGCTGCCGTTGGAGGAAGACGAGGTTCTCAGAACCATCAGCTGGGCCCCGACCATGGAATTAGCGAAACGGTTTGATAACAGAAAACTTCTCAAGATCTAGGTTTCATTCTCATCAAGGACTGAGGTTCTCTTGTCCCATTGCCCCAACAAAAAGCATTATGACAAGAAAATGGAGGACGACCCCAGAGAAACCACATAAAATTTTCAGGTATTAACAAATAAACTAAAATATACATGATCCACACAAACTCTATCTGTCTCTATAACATTCCTTGGGAATAATAAGACCAAAATTTTCCAAAATATGCAAGAGATCTAAAAGAAAATCTTTATCTGTTTTCTATATTGCACATTAGGAGGGGAGAAAACTTGGATAATTACTTACACTTTCCTTATCTTGGATTTCTTAACCTCAATCCAACATCAAACATCCAAGTAACGATGCAGCGGAAGTGCGTAAAAGATAGAAAAGAAAACGATCTGAAACCGTTGATTGTACGAATGCCAGAAACAAAAACCTCTCTAAAACCGATGATTCATGCACAAAAATACTGAGAATAAAGCATCAAAAAACTTGTCAATTCCAAAGAATACTAAAGAGTTGGGACAAAAAGAGAAACACTCGCTAATCGCTCAATTTTTAGTAATCCAATCATTGATCAGCCAAGCCGCGTTTAATCATCATTTATAATGCTAGAACCCAAATCTACTTAGAAAACAACATGAAAAAAAGGAAACTGAAGTATTAAACTAAATCTTAATTCTTGAAAATCAATAAACGAAAGGAAAGGGAAAAAAAACCAAACCAATCAGGAAATTAAATATTAGGAAACCTATACTAAAAAATTACTAATTTGTTTCTAAAATAATAATTAAAAAATATCAGCAAATTCTTAAAATTACGCCTGCATCAGTAACCCGCGTGGGGGGGTACGAGTGTGGGTAGGGGTGATGAAGGAGAAGAAAGACAATACACTGGCAAAGCCTAATCCCAACGATTTAACATGGCCAGAGAAATACTACAACACTTTCTTCATCAAGTGCTGTATTGTAGTAGGAAATGGAACATAAAAAGTTTTAAAAATGGCAAGGACAAGTAAATAGTCACGCAAACTAGTTAGAACAACAACAAATCCGAGACGTTAGCGGACCAAACACACAAACAAATGCCAAAAGACCAAATATAAGATATGAGGTTTGCCTCGTGAAATCAGTTTCTAGCGCCCTGCCTCAGAATGAAGTATCCCAAAAAACTCTATAAAGATAGATCAACAGGTCTCTCTTGGATGTTTTATGCTCATCAGCCACACTAAAGACATTTTTCACAAGGACACATAATTTATGAGCAGGAGATACCTGTTGTGTTCAAAACGAGTCACCCATCACATTATCTATCCAGATCTACCACACATACACACATAGACAATAGATTTACGTGGTTCGGCCAAAATCTGCCTACGTCCACGGAGATGAATCAATAATCCATTAATCAACGGGAGTACAATGAAACCAAAGGGAGGAGATTACACCTCCACTCACCTATCTCTCATCTCTTAATATTTCTATGTCTTGCCTTCTTTTCTGTGACGACCCGACCTCCCGGGCCGTTAATTAATTACCTAAATTTGCCGTATTTTTCCTCAAATACAATTTATAGCACTATTTTCCTGTCCTTCCTCAAATATTAAATAGTCTCCAAATGTTTATTTTTTACAATGGTTTCCAAATATAATTAATATAAACGATCAAAAATCTTCAAGTCTTCTCCTTCGACCATCTTGTACTAATCGCGAACACTCACGTCCTCCTGAAACTTATTTAAATAGGAAGTATACAATAACGACAGGAATAATGCTCAACAATCAAAATGGCTCAACAACAAATGTCAGAGTAGCACAACGAATCAATATTTCAATCAAAGATCTCATACCCACCAGGTCTTTCCTGATACATTACTAAGTGACCGGCCTCATCCACGTCTCCTAGCCTCGCTTTCTGGTTCTTATTGGAGCTTTGGCGATCCACTCGTACAGTATCATTCCATTCCTAGCATTTAGCCATCAAACAATAACATCATACATTCACGATGCTAACAAAATACCCCAAAATACCATGATTTCAAACATATAGCACACATGCTCAAGAGGAATACAAAATCAGATATTTTAGAAAAATACTCCGGGTTTAGAAAGCATATTGTATACTCCTGCTTTACCCTCAAATTGGCATTAACACACCATTAGATCTGAAGATCTGGGCTCCCCTGATCATCATACTAAAATTTCACATGACTAATATCTATATATATTAATATATTATTTTATTATTTATTCTTTTTCTTTTTCTTTTTTTTTTTTTCCTTTTCCTTTTCCTTCTTTCGGCGCCTTCTTTCGGCCCGAATGCTTTCGGCGGGACAAATTACAACTTCAGCCCCTCCAACTTCTATTACATTATATCATCTCAATTTAAATGTCCTCTTTAATTTTTATCCCCACAATTTATTAATATTTCAATTACAACCCAAAACTAAAAGTCGGGTTATGACATTTTCTCACAGCCTCACAGCCCTCCCCCTCAGCAGATCTCTCTCTCTATCTGCTCTCACACAGCCGTTTCCCAGCCCCTCTACACACAGCATCTGTTATGTGCCCATAGTAATCCCCCCCCCCATGCCCCCTTACATTCTTCTCCGCACTCTTTTTCCTTTCTCCTTTCCTTTCTCCCAAGGTTCCTATTTATAGAATAAATTAGGTTTACCATATTCATATATGCTTGGGCCCTTTTGTGCTTTTGGGTTTTGTGACCTATTGGGCGTGGCCCAATAGTGACTGTACTTCTCTTAGGCTTGGCCCTTCCTCTTGGGCTGGGCTTCCTTCACTTTGGGCTTCAATGGGCCCTGGATCCAACAATCTCCCCCTCCCAAAGCCCTTGAAGGGTAATCTGGAGTCTTCAGTTATCCATCCCGACAACTTCTGGTCCAACTCCCCTGTAAGATCGTAAAATCACTCCGAGATACTTACCCTCGTCAACTGGCAACTCTCCCTTCCACGTCCAATTGAAGTGAGTGCACTTCCAAACCGAAGTGCTACAACTTCTCACTTAGGTTGGCCTACACCTTCTACTTAGGGTGGCCCTGCTCCCCCTCACCGGGTGCGCTACAAAAGTAAAAGTCCCCTTTGCAAGTTCCGTCATAACTCCAATCTCTCCTCCCTTGTGTGCACACTGGAGAGATCACCATCATTATCTATAGCAAAAGAGACTCATTTCGGCGAGGCGTGCATGTCGTGTACATCGACTCTGTCTCTCTCCTCGAGCTTTCTTCATGGAACATCCTGCACTGGTTCATCTTCTCGGGTCCTGGCAGACTTTCCGCACGTATCCCAAAACATCTCCTTGGCGCATCCTTTAACCACTCCGGATCCTTCAAGTCAACTCCTTTTGGTATTTCCTGCGCTTGCTTTGCGTGCCCTCTGTGCAACTGTTGCTTGCCTCGTCCATTATCTTCTTGCTAATACCACTAGACCCATTCGACAGCCAGCTCCTTCTGCCTGGATACTTCCCTCTAGTTTGGTATAGCCCTCCAGTCTTCCTTCCTCTACAATACAAATACAAAACAAAGCATTTTCCCCCTATTTTCCTTGAAACTCTGCCGGAGTGTTCCTCCACTAGCTTCAAGCTTTATAATCGCTTCGAATCTTGCATGTATGAAACATGCCTTAACCCGTCTACCTTCATCGGATCTCCCGTTCTTGCTGCGGAACCGGACCTATTCTTTTGCCACAACTCTTTTCGTCGTGTTGTCTGCCATCCTACAAGTCTCTCGCATGCTACCATGTGTAGAGAACACCTCTCTGTCTCTGCACAAGTGGTAAGTCATTTTCCTGAATCCAGAAATCCATCCTAATTCTTCATCTGCGATGCTGCCAGGAGAACATCACTCTCATTCACAGCCATCATTGTTTGTTGTTACTACTGTCTTCTGACAGACTAATCTGGTACTTTTGTTCCTTGGACACTTCTTGTCCCTTCTGTCGGCAATAAAAGCACTTAAGTGCAACCTCTGGATTTTGTCTCCCCGCCGTCATCCCCCCTGACCTCTTCTCTGGCCTCTTTCCTGACCTCTGTTACCTCCTTCTTGAGACCTCTTCTCTGCCTCTTCTTTGACCTTTCCCTCTGGAACTCGCTCGTAGTTTCCCCTACTGTGCCCTTCTCTGAAGCTTCACACAAGCCTCCTCATTAAGGCTTTGTTTTGAGATGTATCTCCCGCACATCCCTCCACTTAGTCCACAACCCATGAGCACTCATCTCATCGTGCTACATGGTGGAACACCCTCTATGTTCATGCACTGTCTTAATTCTGCAAAACCCTCGTCTCATCGTGCTACATGATAGACCACCTCCGTGTCCAATGCATTGTCTGAATCTGCCCATCGTCTTCTGGTTTAATTTCTTCCCTTTCTTTATTCTTGGTTTTCACAGGGCGTAATCTGTAATGAAAGCTTGCGCAGAGCTCTCAAACTACTACTCTTCCATCTTACTTCCTCCCTTATAGAAGCAAAATATCCGAAAGCAATCCTGCGGATGAATCTGGAATGCCGAGAAAATTTAGAAAGGGCTAAACTGTCAAAATTAGACACTTTTGGGATCCACAAAATTGATAAAATCAAAAATTTCAGGGACTAACATGTAAATTACAATACCTCGGGGGGACCAATCTGTAATTAATAGTAACTCTAGGACCATCTGCAATTAACAGTAACTCTAGAGACCAATCGGTAAAAAAAATAGAAAACTCTAGGGACCAAACTGTAATTACTAGAAATTATAGGGGACCAAAACTAGAATTTCAGAAACTTCAGGGACTAAAAGTATAATTACAGATCACGGTCAACGGTCCTTCATAACATATTTGGCGGTCAAAATGGCGCTTGATGTCATGCTGATGTCCGATGCCGGCAATGGTGTGGCTACTGTTGCGCGCGTGCAAGCGCGTGTGAGTTCAGCCGAGGAGTAGATCTGACGCGTCGACTTCAGGTCGCGTGGTGGGCGCGGTCGGCGTCGATTTCGACGCGGTTTGATGACTGGAGTTTTTGTCTCTAAGAGAGGAATCTTGTGGCGTGCTCAAACGCCATGTTGGAGCAACTTCAGATATGGACCAGATGCGAAATTTGCTCCGTCTGATCTGTAGAAAATCACTCGGGTGACTCCGAACTTGGCTCTGATTTACCATTTATTGTGCCGCAAACAACGAGTCACCCATCAAATCATCTATCCAGATCTACCACAAATTACACACACACAGACAATAGATTTAACGTGTTTTGGTCAATCAGCCTACGTCCACGGAGAGGAATTCAATTATCCCTTAATCAAACGCATTACAATGAATACAAAAAGGGAGGAGATCACACTCCACTACCTATCATCTCATCTCTCCAATATTTCTCTGTTTTGCCTCTTTTTTCTCACAGCCTCAGAGCCCTCCCCTCAGCAGATCTCTCTATATCTGCTATCACAGCTTTTTCAGCCCTTCTGCCACACAGCAATCTGACTGTGTGCCATAGCAGATCCCCCCAAGCCCTGACTTTCTTCTCCGCACTCTTTTCCTTTTCCCCAAGGTTCCTATTTATAGAATAAATTAGGTTACTATTCATATTGGGTTGGGCCTATTGTGCTTGGGTTTGACTATTGGGCCTTGGGGCCCACCCAATAGTGACTGTACTTCTTCTTGGGCTTGGGCTTCCATCTGGGCTGGACTTCATTCAATTTGGGCTCAATGGGCTTGGATCCCAACAATCCCCCCCACATGAAACTCCAGTATCAAATGATCTTGAACAAAATTCCAGGTAAGTCAAGAGCAAATTCTACAGGTTGAGCTTTCAGGAGGCAACAAGAGTCCTGAGTTGAGAAAGGGATTGAGCTGCATGCCTCCCCTAATGCTAGTCTAACAACCAGGTAAGCCAGCAGTTTCACAACATGAATTGGAGTGGCCGAGAGAACAACAGGCGGGGAGGACGAAACAGTTGCCTGCATTGACTGTGTTGCCAAGATGAGCTGTCTCTTAGGTCTAAGCACGGGTTGTCTATCTTCAATCATTCCAATCATCTTCCATTGCCATTTGAGATGAAACTTAAGAAGTACAAAAAAAAATGTTGAAAACAAGGACAATTAGGATGTTAAAGAATATATTATGGCCACAATTTAGGGCCAAATCAGGGGATTTGATTTGAATTGGTTTTATTTTTTATTTCCTTCATTCAAAGTTTTCTCTATTGCAGATCTAGGCTTCTTTGTACACAAAAATAATATCTCAATATAACATTTTTTTTTTCCTTTCTATTTTCCAAACTTGATCTTAGAGCGAGGTGCTCTTGGTCAGCTTACGCCGCCGCCGCCGGAATATTGTTCGGTTATTTTTTATTTTCTTCACTTGTCTTTTTTTGTCTTCACCACCAGTCGCCGTGGTTCTAGATGTAGTTGTCTGTTTTCGTACAACAAAATATCATCAAAGCTTCGAATTTCACGATCTGTTAACATCACCGCCACTGGTGGCCCAACAAACTTGCCACGTTGCCCTCCAAGCCTCTAAAGTTTTGTGTATGATCCTACACGCCTAAATGCGCCACCGCTGGGTGCTTCTGCCTCTAGGACATTGTTGCCGAGACTCTTAACCAGAACCACACCACCGTGTTAGTTCCACGCAACGAAGCTCTGGAAGCCAACCCCGATTCCCCTGCGAACGCGGTCATCACGCGCACCACTTAATTTGGGGCATTAGATCTACTCTCGACAAGCGTTGCACACGCATATGAGGTCGGAAAAACAGGGGATCACGCGCCCACGCGTGCTCATTTCTGCATCAGCATGACGTATCAACATTACGTCATGGATGACATTCATGATCCCATAAGTGAGAAGTCAACAAGAATATTCGAGATATTCCCTCATATTTGGTAAATCACTTTCAATCCCCTGGAGTTTAAAAAAACCTTACAGTTTCAACCCTCCCTAACTTGCGAAAAATTATATTTTGATCCCTAAAGTTTTAAAATTATTGTTTAGTTGCCCAAAGTTCAAAAATGAAGTTAGTTCCCTTGGACTTCCTAATTTTTTAGTTTAGCCCTCTTTAAGATTTATCTACATTGGATCTATACACAAGGTCTGAATTTGGTGTATTTGACCCCATAGCTATTTGGTGAAGCATATTAGTTTGGGTAGAGTTTTTAGAGTTATCAATTTTGTTGAAATTTTGTTCTGCTGGCACTAGAATTTATAGGAATGCCTCCGGAATAGGGATCTTAATTTATCTATAGCATTGTGGAAAAGGTGTCTGAGTAGGGATCTCATGTTTGAGAAGGCTCTCAGCATAGGGATTTCATTTTGGAATAGCAGGTTAAGAAGGCTTTCTGAGTAGGGATCTCATCTAGCGCATGCATCTTTCTGCCACATCATTACCACAATTGTGTTTTTGTGTCTCGAATCTATATCGTACCCATGGCTTCTTTGTGATTTGGGTGCCTCCGCTTCATTCATCTATGTCCAAGTGAGTTGATTGATATCTCCTCCAGCTTGAGGGAGGAGTGTTGGAATAAGGATCCAATTAGGATGTTAGAAATATATTATGGGCCAGCGTCATTAAAGGCGAGAAGCGCATTGAGGCCTTAAAAACCTCTGAGCCTCAGGCGGCGAGGTAAGGCGCGCGACTTATCGAGCGGGCGTACATTATCGACATAAAAAAGAAATAAATATACGTTTGATAGATGGGATAAGCCGGAGGAATTTGACTAAACTAACAAATCACAGAGAATAAAGAGAAAAAAATAAAAAAGTAACATACAAATAATAAACAAATAGAAAAGTAATATGCAAATGAAAAGTAAAAAAATAATATTAGAAAAAAATAAAAAAATATAAAAATATACAAAAAATAAAAAAAAGGTAAAAAAACTAGTAAATAGAAAAGTATATGCAATAATTCTTCTGTAGGAGAATAAAGAGAGAAAGAAGAGAGAGACGAGAAGAAAAGGGGAGTGGCCGCTTAACTTCGTGCAACGGCGACGACGATAAATTAGCCACACGATCAAATCTGAGTTTCGCGAAAAGCAGATATGAGTTTCGACGAAGAGCAGATATGAGAATACATGAGGCCGACGCAAGGCGCATGAGGTGTGCGACGCTGCAAGGCGCACACTCATCGAAGTGGTTATGCCTCACCCATGTCGAGGCGCCGTGTGGCGCGTTCACTTGCGCCGCGCGCCTCTAACAAACTCTGATGATGGCCACAATTTAGGGCACAAATCGGGCATCATAATTTGGACTTGGTTTTATTTTATCCTATCAAGTTTTTTTATTCGGGTATATAGGCTCCTTCTTATACACCAAAGATATATCTTAAATATAACATTCCTTTTCCTTCGATTTTCACTAAACTCTCCAAGAAACTTAAACAAAAAATACATGAAGGACAACCAAGTGGTGAGACCCACCGCACTTGTCAAATTAGCCGGCGTAGCTGTTGGCCCATCAACCTTGGCCGCACTGCGAGAACTACCAACGAAAAACAAAAACAATCACAATTACTAATGGAAAAAAGAATACTAAAGATAGAACAAACGTGCAGTCCGTACAAACACTGGCTCGGTACATTATATCTAAGAGACAATTTGGAACAACCATGAAAATTGTGAGGGGAAGGGGCACAGTAAATGAAATCTAGTAATTTGCTGATTAAGAAAACAACCTTATAGTCAGAAGACTTGGGGAGCCCATTTTCACTTCTTTATTTCTAAGGAACAAGCTCTGATGTAGCACTTTCCGATCTTTGGTCTTACACACCAAACTCTGACCCGTGGTCGGGCGTAGAGAAAATGCTCAATTGCTGCAGAAGGGGGTGTGACCTTTGCCAGATCTTTACCCACCGATGCGAATTAAAAGCCGTATTACCAGCTCCGACTACTTATGCGCAAGCAAACTATATCAAGAAGACATCCGAAATGTGAATGGCTGCTCCGCAATTTACCAGTTCCATTTTTCCGTGCATCATACGTTGGCAATATCTCCCCATTTTTAAGGTTCAAACTGTTAAACCAGGAAGGCGCACTGGGGACTAATCTGAGAATGTTCAACTCATAACAGAGAGCAGTAGTATTATCATTGAGAATAATTCTCAGAGTCCTTCTGACCATAGGCAAGTAACATCCTCAAAAAGGAACATTCCTAGTTGAGAAGATGAATTCTATCCCAATTATCCTCTGGACCGAATTGAGGAGTTATTTGACCTTCCTAGACCACTATCTGCTCCTTCCAATCTCTTAAGCTCATAGCGCTTGGACAATCTCCGACTCTTCATGGCCCGAATTTGATGCCAGTAAGGAGTAATTTGGATGTAAAAAGATTATTGTCAAGGAACGACCAAAGGCTTCAATATCTCTCTGAGTCGAAGAAGAATTTGAAGGAGGAAGACATCAGACAGATTCTTGGACAAGGGACTCTTCCCGTGGGATGCAGTATATTTCCAGCCAAATAGTATTACAAGACAGATACCATCTGATGAGGCTTTTCCTTGCAGGTTGCCCTTTCCCCGAAACAAAAACTTGTGAGTCCCTAAAAATTCACACCAATATCAGATGGGCCAGTACATATTTCCGCGCATTTGATCATCTTGATCCAGTGAAGGGGATGAAGTTAGTAACGTATTACTATGTGATTGAGGGGGCCGAAAAATACTTGGAGAAAAATTGTGAGGTGGGCACCAAACCAAAACAAGTGTGCTAGCCAGGAACATTAGTCATGAAATTCGCACCATTTGAGAAGGCAGTAGCCTCATGAGAGATTCCAGAGGAAACAGAAGGCTGAGAGAATGCAAAGGCCTGCACTGCTGAAACTAGTGGAACAGAGACCCTTTTACCAGAAAAATTGGATCAGTAGGCTCAGATATGTCTTCAGATGAAACAAAATTTATCACGTGGAATGTCCCAAATGTACAGACAATGATGTTTTACTGGATAGATTGACCAGTACGAGCTACTTTTTTTTTTGATACAGTCACCAGTCTTGTTGATAAGGGGAAGGATTGCCTGTCGAAAGATAAATTCATGAGGTGATTTGTCATACTCTTCCATTTGCACCAATCCTTGTTGATTTTGAAGCTGATTCTTGAAGGGAAAAACCAGAAGTCAATCCAGAAGAGAATGCTCCTGGCAACCATACTGTGAGCTTCTTGCCAGTTTGGCTTGGCATGCCAATTCTACCTAAACTTGAATTCTCCTGAGATATTCAACGAAAAAAGGCCAAACGATTGTGCCATTGGTAGTGGAAGCCACGATGTAGGATCTTTTCTCTTATTTCAGGAGTGGTCTGAAATGAAAACTAAGAGAACCGACTGTCTGTGCAGAGCACGGAGCCCGGAGAAGCCCAATGCATGGTTTTGGATGGGCAACCGTTGTTTGTGATTGAGGTGCAAGTTGCTTAAACTAAAACCATGAGAAGCAGAAGACTGATTTTCCAGGATTGATCCACCTTGTGAAGAGTTGAGCATCTTTTGACTGCAATTAGCATTTGAAATAAATTCCTTAAAGCAAGCCTAATCACAATATGAAGGGCTATGGGAAAAGATAAATGGAACCTTAAACAGTTGAAAAAAATAAACCAGAGCAGTCATTTGTAGAAACACACTCTACTAAATAGGATAAGACCAATAGTGCTCTCAAATCATGAGGGAGCGTCGTGTCGTTGCAACATACCTTACATGCATATCCTCTAATATTGCATGTCATAAGATATAACATACCAAATATGGATACGAAAGTAGGTTTACATCGGACATAAAAAAAGAAGTTTACTACAAAAATAAAAAATATAACCAATGGGCAGCTCAACAGTAAAGCTAGAACAGAAAAACACTCATTCACTAGTAGTCCTAGTTCCAACATGCCAGAGACTTTTGTAAGTGATCCAACATCCAAGAAATGAAAAGTAAATATGAATCAAATAATTGTGGTTAAAGATAATATACAAAAAATGCATTGCACTGAACAATGGGAATTTCTAAAGTATGTACAAAAAGTTCAAAATCTGCAAAACCATGTAAGCTTACACCAAAGAAGCATTTGAGAATACGAATCCTCAAATTCCCACCCACGAACCAGGGCAAAAATAAAAATAAAAAGAGGGCACTAAGCGCTTGAAAATTTCCAATTTCCACCCATAAAAACCTATACTTTCAATGCCTCACAGACTCGCTAGCTATTAATATAAACACGAAAAACTATCCAGTTTTTAACATTTACTAAAAATACAAAAAATAAAAAAGCAACAAAGAAGCCAAAATATAATAGTTCTGCCAAGTTCTTGTCTTCTTCATGCTTCCACTAAAATTTCCCAAACTTTTTATCACAGGGGCCATTGGGCGACAATTTTGGGCGTTCGAAGTGGCTTTTTTTATAATATCTCAACCTCTACATGTCTCACCGCAACGTAGCCTAGTATTATCAACCTCAATTAGGACAACAAGCATAAAGGATACCCAAGTTTAACAAACTAAAACTAAGTGTCCTCGACAATGGGGATTAGCTACATGAACTTGTTTCTCCATTGAGTGATTTATCAGGGCCATATGTTCCCAAGTAGATTCACATTTTTTCCAAAGTAGAAGCAGTAACTTTCCTAAAGAGGTTGCACCTTGACGAATAAAGATGCAAAGTAAAGAAATACCAAAACTTCCAATAGTGTCTGAAAACAAAATGAGCTTACCTAGTTCTTTACAAGTGAATAAAGTACAAAACAAAGAAATGCCCAAAGGCACGGAAACATCTAAAAGGCCAAAACGAATAAGCCCTCAAATATTCAAATTTAAAACATCAATCAATTCACCTATGCATGTAAATACATAGAAAGAAATGACCAATGCAACAGTTAAACCAACAAAAGAAATAAAATACAGTAACTAACTACCTTGACGGGTAGGGCCGGTTAGGTCATATATGCTTACAGATCTGTCAAAGGGAGCAGAAGTATTAGTGGTGAAAGTGGAGGAGTTGCCTCTTGGAGGTGCGCATCTACCTCTTTTTCGTTTCCTTGAAGATCAGCATATACCCCTGCAAATAATGTATTCATAGTGTTCTAGCCAAACAAGTAACTAGTATATATAAGAAAAGAAAAGAGCAAATAGATAGCCCCTAAATCAACCTTTTCCATTTCAGTAGAAGTTTTAGGGAACTGACCAAAAATATTGGAAGCCCAAAAACCCGATTGTGACTATGGGTTGCTTCCCACTCTGCTGGGACATGACTTGTTAATGCGTATTATGTTCATTACATAAGGTTCAACAACCTTACCAAGTTTCTAAAGTGGATGAGTACTGAAATTTCGAGGAACAGTTGTTTCTGGCCATACCTGCAAAATGCCAAGTATCATTTCCATCGACCAAAAACATTTTCCAAGTTCCACCAGTGGCTGTGCGCTGGGACAAGTTAGAAACTAGATTGTTGACTAGAATTTTCTTTTCCATCGTTGTCTCTGACTTGTGTGTTTCTTGAATCATCTGATCTTTGCTTTCATGAAGAATAACGTGTTTCAGTGATTAAAGTGATGCTTACTGGGAAGTAGTTGGCTGTTTCCGGCTGGCAATTCCAGTGCCAAGGAATTTGTATCGCAACAAGATTCTTCGAACTCCAGTTCTCCAACTCACCTGTGAAACTTCCCATCAAAGCCATTCCATGCTCCAGTCCCATTGTCGAATTGGACCAAACTTTAGCTTTACACAAATTGACCACCATAACTCATTTTTCGCAGGGCAAATGTTGAAATTGTTTCTCTCTCACGAGTTGTTAACACTGCATCCTGACCAAGTGTACTGTTCTCACCAACATGCAACATTGGGTTATTCTGAGGCTGCTGAAGTTCATTTTGAGAGGAAACTTTTGTGATGTTATATTGTTAGTTTAGGGTTAGCATATATTAGTTGTATCTTCTTCTTTGTTAGCTTAATAACCTTAGAAATACAGACATATAACCAAAAACACCCTAAACTAACAATATATAACATTCACAACTATCTGTGATGGGCACAGAAATCCCAAAGTGCTCTTTACAGGTCATTTCTGCATATAAAGAATGAGGCATCTCCAAAATTGGACTCCCTCAGAAGTGCTTTTGTAGAGGACCGCGGTTAAACACGTTGCTTCATTATCGTGAGGACTGCAGGAATGGATCTATAAGTAGAATCCATCTGCAGCTTCTCACCAGTTTCATATAAGATTTCTGTCAGGACTGATGAAATCACGGGGAACACCCTGATGCTATTATTAAAATGGCATTATTAGAGAAGGGTACAGATCATGAGCTCCAAGCTGAGCAATAGTGGGTTGTTATCACCCAAAACTGTTTGTTGTTCAGATTAACTTCAACCTTGAAAGCTGACATTAGGTGCAACTTCAGTTTATGAGAACTCAGACCCACTCCACCTATTCTGAAGGCCCATGTCATTGCTAGTAGTTTCTGCCACAGCGACCTGCCATAGAGAACTCCAACTCCCACTTTGCATGAAAGGTAATCCATTCAAAAATCTTATATCATTCCCAACCACATTAAAAACCTTCTGCCCCATGTTAACACTACTGCCAAAGGCATCCCATATATTATCATCCCCAAACAAAATCTTCTCTTCAGTTGGATCTAGGGCAACTGCATTATGTGAGAAGAAACCGGCTTCCCGTTCTTTTCTGCATTGTACTGAAGAACCGACTAGCTGCTGCCCTCATGGAACTCCTCAAAAGGTGCCATTTCTTTGCAGGGCATTTACTGGGGGAGGTTCTCCAAATCATCCCATTATCAAAACATTGGGCCTGTATCATGGCCAAACAAATTTCCCCTTGGATACACTGTCTAGAACCACGACCCTTCTTGCAGTTAACGTGATCAGAAATCCCAGTAAATTATTACTGGAAAGGAGGTACTAGCCCACTGACATGTGCCATATTGTGTGGGAGGCTATCTGTGGGAACACGAGAATATGGTGTGTGCCCCTTGTATTAGAAATAGGAACCCCGTATAGAGATTGTCAAACCTGTGGAGGAAAACCCAACCACGTTAAGTCATTGACTGGCCTTGCTCAGGAGAGAAAACCTAAATCCGTTAGAGGAAACTTGCAATACCTGAGTAGCATGCTGCAACCAGGTCGTGTTACTGGCAGTAGGTCTTCAGTTGCCCCAGGATTAATTTGATGCTTCAGAAATGGAGAAACCGGAGTACATGATTAGAGCAGTTGAATGGCTAACAGATGGCCTGGTTTGTTGATGGAGGGAATCTGATACAGTGAATCTGTCGTATTGCTTCCAATTGCTGAATATGTTGCTGCCTGAGGCTCTTGGGGGGGCCCGTTTTCCTCAACATGACCTGTTGTTGCAGTTGCTGTATGTCACTAGATTCAGCTTTACTGCCGCGGCAAAATGCAGCTGTTAGTTTACTGGACACTCATCTATGTTGACTACCAAAACATCACAATAACAGGGACTCAGATGATTCTGACCTAACAGACGTGGAAAACGATTTTCAGAACCATTCCTTGCTGTGATTCATAGATAGAAAATGTTTGGGCCCAATTTCACTTTTACCCTTCGAGTTGACCAAGTTGTACTTAGTCCTTAAAATTGCAAATTGGGACAAAGTTATTGTGCGGACGTTGTTGATTTTTAAACAAAAAGTTGGAACCACAAGGAATAAAGTGAATGAAAAACTGGGGCAAAACTCGAAGGGGTTTAGATGGAAATTACCATTACGTTATTATTTTAAGGTATATTTTTAGTACAATTTTCTGCATGAAATGTCGTGTGCAATGTTTTATTAACCATTTTTTAAGGATTTTATTAACGAGTATTCTAAGACCAATCAATTTACATATTTAAAAGGATTGTAATTTGTACATCTCCCACAAGTGTGTGCAAGTGAACTTAGTATTGACCTTTTTTAAAAGGCACTTGTTAAAAAGAACATTTTGAAGAGGAATGAAAAGAGAAAATATTATTTTTTTTTGTCAAAATATATTAAAAAAAAAAAGAAAAAGTATAAAAATATTGATAATAAACTAAAGAAATTCCTTAAAAAAAAAGAAATTGGATGCTTCCTTTATTCCTTTAATCCCTTAAAATATAACTTTCCTTTCAAAATTTAACACCGGTCGGGAATTATAGTTGAAACGATAAGGACTAAAGTAAAAACTTGGATCAAATCAGAGGGGTACAAGGAGGGTACAGGTGGAAATTGACCCTAAAAGTTTTCAGCATTTATAATTGGGTAAATTACACTGACCCGCACCTGAGATTTCTGAAAGACCTCCCCGAGGTGTTTCTGAAATGACAAGAACATTTCCCGGTCGAATTGTGTCTCTAGAGTGCATTAACTTGAAAGTAGACGTTTTATAATAATTTCCCCTGATACCATTGTGTGGACAGCCTTCATCTAATTGTTCTAAAATAGTATCCCTACCACACTTGAATTATTAACCTCTTTACCCCAATGCCATTATTGATCTCAAAAACTAAACGTAATAACAACCAAAGTGGATCACTACCTCATCATTCAACACCATTATCATTCTCTTCTCCTAAACAAACATAGCACAAAGAAATGCCAAAAGGTACGAAACCTCTAAAAGGCCAAAAACAGAATAAACCCCCAAATCTTCAAATTTAAAACATCAATCAATTCACCTATGCATGTAAATACATAAAAGAATGGAAATTGCATCACAGATTAGAACCAACAAAAGGAAATAAAAGATCAGTATAACTGCTTGATGGAGTAGCCTTGTTAGGGTTCATATATGCTTACAGATCAGTCAAAGGGAGGCATAAGTATTAGAGGTGAACCGGAGGAGGCCTCTTGGAGGTGCGTCATCTACCCTTTTCGTTATCTGAAGATCCAGCATTATACCCCTGTAAATGTTACTTTCTAGTACTGCTCAAACAACCACCGCTAGCTCATGCCTCTCAGGAACTCCTCAAAGTGCCATTTCTTTGCAATGGCATTACTTGAGGAAGGTCCCAAATTCACCATCGTCAAAACCTTGGCCCTGAATTGGCCAAACAAATTACCCCCTGGGATTTACCTATCTAGAAACCACTGACTGTCTGAATATTAACTTGCTCAGGAAACCAAGTAAATTGATTTACATGGAAAGGATTACTTGACATTGACATTTTGCCGCATTGGAGGCTATCTTGTGGAACATGAGAATACTGGTGTATACCCCTTGTATTTGAATAGGAAACCCCATATAGAGATTTGATCAACCTGTGGAGGAACCAACCCCATTAAGCTCATTGATGGCCTTGCTCAGAGAAAATCTAAAATCCATTAGAGGATCCTTGAATAGTGGAGTGTCACGCTGCAACCAGTCGTGTTACTGGCAGTAGGTAGGTTCAGTTGCCCAAGGATAATTTATGGCTTCACTAATTGGAGAAAACCAGAGTACCATTGCTTAGGGGAGGCGAATGGCTAAACATATGCCTGGTTTGTGATGGAGGGAATCTGATACAGTGATTCTGTCGTATGCTCCAATGCTGAATCGTTGCGGCTCTGACGCTCATGCGTTTTCCTCAACATGACCTGTTTTTTTATTTGCTGCCATGCCACTTACTCAGACTGCTGCCGCCCAAAATTGCAGGCATGCTATTTTGCTGGACAAACTCTCTGTTTGTTTGACTCCAAAAAAATCAAACTAACAGAGACTAAGATGATTCTGACCTAACAAATTTGAACGGTTTTCAGAACCATTCCTTGCTGTGATTCATAGATAGCAATGTTTGGTCAATTCACTTTCACTCCTTCGATTTTAGACCCAAGTTTTTACTTTATTCCTTAAAATGCAATTTGGATAGATTTACTGTGTGCCTGACAGTGTAGATTTTTAAACAGAAAGTTGGAACCACAAGGACTAAAGTTGAAACTTGGGCAAACTTGAAAAGGTTTAGATGGAAATTAACCATTCTTCTTATTTTTAAGAAATTTTTTTTTAGTACAATCTACATGAAATCGTGTGCAATTAATTATTAACCTTTTTTTAGGATTTTGGTTACAAGTATTCCAAACCATCCTTACATGGTAAAAGATCGTGTACATTCTCCACGAGAGTGGTATGCAATGTGAACTTAGTATTGATTTTTTTTAAAGGCACTTGTTAAAAGACCTTTTTTAAGAGGATTAATAAAAAACAAGTTGTTAAAGTAGATTAAAAAAAGAAAAGAAAAAAGTAATAAAAATATAAGATTATAACTAAAGAATTTCCTTAAAATAAAAAAAGCTGATTTTTCTTTATACACCCATTTGAGTTTGACCAAATTTCACTTTAGTCCTTATAAATCTAACTTCCTTTCAAAATTTAACATTGCGGACACAAGGTTAATATTGCAACTCATCCAAACTAATAAGGTTTTACTATGTCCAATTGAAACCGATACGACTAAATTGAAACTTGTATCAAACTCAGAGGGGTAAAGTGAAATTGACCCTAACATTTTCACAGCATTTAATTGAGTAATTAGTGACCGTCCTGAGGTTCGGAAATGACCCTGCCCTCTCTTGTCAGACTTGTCCTCTAGCCGTGCCCTTAATTTGAAAGTACTTTTTTCAATTTTGCCCCTGATAACCATTGTTTTGACACCTCATCTATTGTTTATCAAATAGTAATCCCTACCAGCACTTGATTATTACCTTCTTCACTACTGCCATTCATTTGATCTCAAACTAAACATAGTAAAGAACCTCATTGATCACTACCCTCTTCATCAACACCATATATCACTCTCTTGCTCCTAAACAACACAGAGTTTTATGTCTACCACTGCCCTATACCTGCAACTCTCTCCCCTCTCTCCATGACATCACTATCCTATCCGCGTGCACTGTACGGTCCCATGTAGGCAGTGGAGGAATGTGGGTTTGGTGATCATAACTTCTAGATCTAGCATGCGCCACACCTAAGATCTAAAATCCCATGGAATGACACAGAATTGCCAAATAGAAGCAGTCGCCATTGGTGTTCGATTTCATCCGACATGGCAACCACGGTCGTCGTTTGGTGGCTAGAAGGTGATTGGCTTGCGGGTTTTAAAGTGGGTATTGGTGGCCGGTATGGGATAATGCATAATAATTAGGGTTATGGATTGTGAAAGGTAGAGGATGGGGGCAATTTTGGGTTTTATTTAGTGTATATATTTTAGCAGGTGTATCGGAAAACCACTAAAATTAAATAGGGAGGCTGCATTGAGAGTGTGAGGTCGGTGAGACCTTTTTAAGTTTGCATTATAGCTCTCTTTTTTTCTACCCATATGAAGGGTAAAATAAGAGATTAATTAAATTATTATGCTGATAATCAGCAAACTCTGGTTTTAACTCGTGAAAGGGATAATTTTTAAAAGAAAAATGAGGTAGAAGGGAGTTCTTGTCATTTTTAAAAACAAACCACAAGGGAAGTTTCTATTATTTATCAGAAACCTCAGTAGGTATGTAATTTTGTCCAGGCCGCAAGACGCAACACAACTTGTGAGCATGTGCAACCTCCGCAAAAATTAATGAGAACTAAAATATTCTCCAAAGCGAATATCCAAAGTCCAAATTATGCTAATTCAAAGTTACAATACCTGAAAATGATCTTCTATCCTGAACCAAATTAAACAAAGTAATTCCTCTAAAAAACTATTAGATATCTTACTCTCAGCACTTCACCCTAAATAATCCTGCGAAACTCTACTCATCGTAATCTAAAATAAAATAAAATAAATAAACAGAGGATCTAAACTTAGTGAATGACCAACCACGCACGGTCAATTGATCAAGCATATACAAAAATCTAACCGATAAATCAGAACAATGAATTTTTTTCCTAGCTTCAATAAAAGCCTCAATAATTTCAAGATAAACGCATTTGGTTGATTTAAAAAGTCAGTAAACCAATGAGATTTTACAAGTAATGAATAATCAATGATGGATCAAACTCATTATTATGAATAACAATCTAATGCCTAATTCGATGGTTCGACTTTCCACAACTCCAGCCTTTGCAACTCTGGCCACATTAGCCCCCCCCGAATCAACCATAGGCCAGTGGTTGCAAGCCCAGAAGAAACTCAGTTTCTATGCTAATATTTAACCCCACAGTGCCTAAGTCCAACCATAGTCACACCGAATAGGTTCAGAAGTTGATCGAGAGACAGATTCTATTACAAAGAGGCCGATGTGGACACTAAAACTTCCAAAATCATTCATACGTTATCATTGTTTTGATAAAAGAATTAATATAAATACCAATAACAAAAGAAAAAATGTATTTTTGCAATACTACATAACGAATAAAAATATTAACAGTGGAGAGGATCCATTACCTCTTTGCAGCCAAAAACTTAAGTATCCTCAAACACTTCCTTATATTCCAAACACTGGAAACCCCCACCCAAACCAAATTACAATATCTTAAGGACGCCGTAACAATAATAATAATACCTGTTTTTTCTATAAAAGTACCCCAAGAGGACTTCAGCCATGAGAAGAAGCTATTCTCCTTTTTTTTTCCAAAAGCACCCTAAAACAACCCACAAAGCCCAACAATAAAGAAAATGAAGCTAATTACTAGATTCATTCTTCCCCTTCACCACTCCACACACAACCACCAATATATACCTATACAGTAACCACCTGACACCTGATGAGTTCCACCACAAATTCTTGGCAAGTAACATTACCATATACATGTTTCATCTGCACGACTAATCATAACCACACCAACACAACTTCTGTTTTCATTAAAACCGCCAAAACAAACAACTAAGCCACGGCCATAGAATTCCCAAGTGTTTCATTCCTCCAAACACTACAGTTTCAGTTTGAAATACACACACAGCAGCACACAAACTCCCTTCAAAGACCATCAAGGCACCATCGAAACAAACCAAGATCTCTTTTTTTTTTGTAATAACAATATTCACTCTAAAATCTTGATGTTAAATGCAAATATTGCTTTCAAATGGCCGATTTCCAAGCCAGAAAAAGAGGCTTAAAGAATGTCTATAACGAGAGAATTACATATAGGCCTACTCAAAATGAATTACTTGATTTTAGCTCCACAGAATGGAGCTTCAACTCCCTCTGTGAAAGCACAGAGAAAATATCTCTACTCTCTCACCTGACGTTAAGCGTGTAAATTAGTATAGGAGCATATACGTGAAAGAGATTATAACCTAATCCCTCTTCATTACAAGATACCCCAAGAGGTTTAACAATAACAAGCTGCCCCATAAATTTAATTCTCTTTTTTTGGGTATTAGTATTACAATTGACCGTTATAATTAACGATATGCAAATACTAAGCGGCGGGGGGGGGGGGGGGGGGGGTGAGAGAATTACTTACAGGTCAGATGATGGGACCAAAGGAAATAGGGAGTAGCCAATGAACTGTGAGCGGGCTAGGAAGCAGTAGTCAATGAAAGAGAGATTCGTTTCAACTTTTTTAATAGGAAATTCAGTGTTATGAAACATAAGAATCTCATTGGAGGTGATGACTTCTAAATAATATCAATAGTAACATGGATAATTTTACCCTTTCTTCCACTGGACGATATCGTTTGCAATGTGAAATAAAAAGTGAGGCATGTAGGACTTGACACCCTCTTTTTTTTCCTACACACAAATGCTTCTAGCTCTTTCGACAGTTGCTGTTGATCCCAACGGCTCCACGTTGCTGCGAAAGGCTCGTTACGCTTAGAAACCCCTCCACAACCCAATAATTCTTGCCTCAGACCCGATTCAGGGTTTGTAGGGACTCTTGAAGTGACCTTAAATGTTCAAAATAGCACATTACCATCTCACCAAAATCCACACAATCAAAGTGATCAGATGGTCCTGTGCTTAGCCCAGTGTGTTGGTCTTAGCAATCCAACTTTGCCTAGAGCACACGTCTTGCCACCCCAAAAAGTGCCTAACGTGCACCGCGACAAGTAACCATTAACTGGTTTGGGCATCATTTGGACTGTTAGTTATGCACGTGACACAATAAAATGATTAGAGGATCCTCTGCGTGGCCATGTGAGTTGGTCTTAGACATAGACAACTTGACTTAGGGTATATCTGATTTGAACCCAGGCAGACACGACTTGCACGCAAAAAAAAGTACCATTCAATTGTGTTTGGTGCATCATTAGACTATTTATGTTGTGACATGACAGCCGTATAGTAGTTATAGTACTTTTACTGCCACTAACCATTTATGTTACATTGGGTACCGCGAGTTTTATACTATTGGCCATGTGAACCCCTTACATGGGTGGTAGGACTTGGAAGTGACCTTGGTGTTAGAATAAAAACAACCATCTAACCAAAATCAACACAATCAAATGAGAGAGGGATACCTTCTACTTGATCAACGTGAGTTGGTCGTAGTCACATCCGAATTGCTTCCCAGGCAGCCGGACTTGACCTGCAAAAGTAAACCATCAAAGCATATTCGACTTGCACCCTAGGCACACACAACTTTCACAATTCAACTCCGGGGTGCGCGGAGTTGCAAATCGTTGTGACGAGGATGCAAAGTCTAAATGCCTAGGGTGAAAGTTAAATATGCCTAAGACCAACTCACAATATGGACTAAGATAGGTACCCTCGGATCATTTGATTGTTGAATTCGGTGAGATGGTAAGTTCTACTCTAAATATCCAAGGTCATTTCATGTCCGACAATCCCATAGGATCGGGTTGTAGAGGCGAGAATTGGTTATGATCGTGGTTCGAGTGCGGCCAGCCTTTCACAATTAGAGGTGAGGCATTCGAGTCAACAAAAACTCGGATCGAAATGGCATTAAAGAGAGACCAGTTGTATTGAGAAAGAAAAGTAGGTGCAAGTCCTACATGCCTAACTTTTCATTTCGCATTGCAAAACGAAATGGTCATGGAAAAGGAGGGGGAAAATCATCCAAAGTGAACGGTAATTGATATTCCCACCGCCAGTGATAAAGAGGTGATCCTACCACTGAAATGAAATTCCGTTTTAATATAAGAACTCATAAAATCACAAGAAGAGGTAACAAGCATAGTTAACTAAAACTATACAAACAAGTAGAACCCATCTACCATATGCAATTTTTAGTACGAATAAAAAGGGTAATGCTACAAAACGTCAGAATTTCTAATGCATCTAAAAAAACACGCTCTTCCGTGACATTTCAAAATAAGATGGAAAACGGAAGGTTTTTCAAAAAATCCATAGTTACACGTATAATACGCAAAATTTACAGTAGGGCTGGTATAAGCCAAGCATTTCTACCATTATAGCAATAGAATAATACAACAACATGCAGAGAGAAACAGAAATTGTGAAAGGATTCAAGGTCAACAACAACATGCAGAGAAAAAATATAGATTTTAAGGTCAAGACAGCCAACTATCTAAAGAAAAAGAAAAAAAAAATATTGAAGAGGGAAAAAAAAAAAGGTAGAAGTCAAAACCAAAGTTAACAAATGGTATAAACCTAAAATAAAGGAAACGGACAAAATTAGTACAGAAATCGGTAATACCCTAACGATTACAAAATTGGAAACGCGGCGTTCTGAACCTAGTACATTCCATTCCAAAAACGGTGTGAATTTAGCTATCCCGGAAAAATGTTTTTACTTATTTCTAAATATCTTTAGTGAAAATTTTTTTGAATGTTATAGTGGGAAAATGTAGAAAAGTTGGGGTACCAACATACTTAGAAAATGTGTTTACATGAATAATTCCAAAAATATTTTATTATGTGGTGTAATTAAATATCTATTGTGCTTGTTAAAGTGAATCAAGGGGTAAAACCTATAAGCCAATAAGGGAGTAGCCTCGTATATTACATATACTAAGCTTGGGTGCTGAACTAAGATGTGACTAACAGTCTAGCACTCCACTGCACGTGCCAACCAGATGCAGTGGAATGACAATAACAATGGAACGAACAAACCGGGTAGAGACTTGGCCCACATGAGAGCCACCCAAGACCTAACTCTTGATTACCATGTAAAAAGATAAGGGTCCAACATAAAACCCAATCGATAGCATGTCGGATGGCACACAATGCAATTGTGGCGGCAGCCATGGGCACATATTGCACACACACATTAGGCATCGATGGCACACATTGGCCCATCCAAGGGGTAAGCTCTAGATTATATATACTATGATGGGGTTGCTTATCTAAGCTATGTGGGATCAACACTTCTAACATGTAGATATAAATGTTTTTAAGTATGCATTTGGCACCCGTTGATACCCTAGTTAGAAATTAGTAGTCTTGGCCGAGTTGTAATGATTGTTCGCGACCTTGTATAAGAGAGAGACTTTCATCTGGATTCCGGAAGTTCCAGATTTTTGCCGTGAAGCCCGTGAAGACCACCACAAGAAGAACATTGTGTAATTTTTCCGAATTTTTTCGGGATCGTTTCACTTGAGTTTGCACCGGGCAATAAGAAAACATAGAAAACCCTTGATTCTTTTTCACCTTCCATATAAAAACCCTTGGGACAGTTTTTGCGGCATTGGCTCAATCCAAACTTCAGTATAATTAGAGATGAGACAGAACCGAGAGGCCAGCAACCCACCCACTGCACCAACCTCCCTCGCCCCCTCTCGCCATCCCAACTCTCTTCCCCACACCACCATTAAACCAGGATGGATTGGGGTGGAGGGGGGGAAGTCGACCCCCTAAAATTTGAAATTTTTCACTAGTTTACTCAAAAAATTATAATTAATCCCGAAGCAATAGAATGCACCCCAAATGTTTGCAAAAAACTCCAAAGGTTCGCACCCCCAAAAATATTTGAACTATTTAAAATAGTAATAAATAGTCTTACCCAATTAAAATGGTAATATTGGGTAAAAATAAAAATATCAAAACTAAGTGACCGAAATACTAAACCTAAAATTTTGTTCGCAAAATACAAAAACAGAAGTAGTATGATACAAAAAACATCAAAGTTTTAAGGGATCATATGTAAACCTATTTAAAAAACATCACAAAATACAAAGAAAATGATGTATCTCATATAACGATAAAAAGTCTAAAAATTGTAAGCGAGAGAGAAGAAAGAAAAGGGTCCTCATCGAAGCTTCATCCAAGGTTAGGAGGTAAGTAAAACATATTTCTCTCTTTTCTTCTATACAAGGCTATAGTATCCAAATTAAATAGTTCACAATGAGTTTTTTTCTAGGATCAACATGATTGTTGACTGAAAACTTTATTGATTCAAACTGATGTTGTACATTGGAGAATGAATGGTGATGTTCAATTTTTTTTTAATTCTTACTACTGCTATTGTCTTAAAATTAATATGATTGCGTTCATCATGGTGAATAAAACAATTGATTCATATGTGAAAATTCATATTAACACTTTATTTTGATGCAAAATTTTAGTTTTTTGACCCCACAAAGTAGAATCATGAATATATTCCGAGTCACAAAAAAAAACTCCCCTTTCATTACCGTGCCACCCCTACCCTCACCACAGCGACCACAAGCTACTCATCTCTCCCAACCACCACCACCTGACTCCCCACACTCCAAGGAGTGGTTCAATGCTGAACAGGTGCGACCCGAAAAAAAATGCCGAAAGGCTATGGACCATTTCAACCCCTGGTTTGCCTTCCACACGAGCCACCACTTTGCCTCTTCGGTGAGCCGATATTCACTTTTATGGCCATACATGGCCAATCTCACGAGGTGGTTTTCAACTTGTGTAAGTTTGGATGAAAATCCAGATTGGTTTTGGGCCAGTTTTCTAGTTAACCATGAGCCGAAAATGCCATTTTTGGGCCCCTGTGGCTTAGTATGGCCATGTGTGGCCTCAGATGATTGTTTTTAAGGTTAGTGTTTTTTATTAGTTTTTAATATTGTGTTATTAATTGTATGTTTGGGTTCATTCGCGGGCAATCCGGGTATTTTGGGGTATTTTTGAAAACACTGTACTTTTAAGTTTTAATATTTCGTGGTTACTTAAGCTTGAGCTTACATATTTGATAAAAATATAAATTTGGCATGATAATAACTATTTAGTTTATAAAACGAAGCCTCTTTATGTTTTGTATAGAAAAGATACTATTTACACTTTTTACCCTGACTTTTTTATAAAATTAATTTTGACCCACAAATGAAGAAATATTTAGCATCTATGTTTCTATCAAGTTGTTAAGTATATTGAGATTCCTTGCATTTTGATTTGGTGACCTGTTGTATTTTTTAATATAGTGAATTGGGATAATTTTGGTAAAATTGCACAATTGTTCTTGAACAGCATACGCTTTACAAAATATGTCATGGTCTTGAATATCTATTTTAAACGAAGAATGAGCGTAAATATGATTCTAACTAGTTTGAATATTGGACTGGGGGTTAGTTCACCCATGACTGTTCTAAAAATCGGTAGCTTTAGGCCCCACCTAGGCACTAGGCCCACCGGCCGCTAGGCCCGACCTGCGCTGGCCCCCAGCCACCCGCTTACTGCTAGCACTTTTTAGAGATCTAGTTTTAAATTTCTATGTATTTTTTAGAGACTAAATTGGTCATTTCTATGTTTATCTTAGTATTATTCAACATTAAACAGTTGAAACTCTACTATTTTGATGTCATTTCTTTGTTAGAATTGGATATTTGGTCATTTATTATTATTTTTTTTAGTAAATATTAATTGTCTAAATAAATAAATAATATAAAACCGCCTAGGCCCCCCCGGCAGCCCGCTTAACGCCTAGGCGCTTTTAGAAACACTGTCGGCCATGATTATTGATGCAACCTTTGAGGGTACGGGGGACGCATTAGCGCATGCCACCGTGGAAATTGGTGTGGAGACTTGATATGATGTTACTTATTGAGGGTGATCCCCATAATATGAGCATTACTAGATATGAGTTGTACATAAAGTCAAAAAGAAAAGTCAAGCTCCATACAGGGTAATGTAGGGTATCGAAGGCGAGGAAGAGTCCCAACTTAAACCAAGATTCTCTCTGACTCCATATCCTACCCCAGGGGGTATGCATGATAAAAGGTTTTGAAAGCCCCCCCCCCCCCCCCCCCAAACAACACCTATCTGTTGTCGTTTTCCGAGCTCGGGCAATCAAATACAATATGACCTCTAGTTCTAGTTACAGGCTCTTAGTCCATTGATAATCAGAATCAAAGAAGTATAAAGGACATCTAACTTAGTGTATTGTAACGTTACTGCGTAAGGAACCCAGTATGGAAAGGACGTCTTGCCCCTGCGATAACACATGTCCCCTCGGGGGGATGGGATTACCTATAGACCAAGTACGATCCAGATCCAAGCGGACTGGGACGAGACAACAGACGTGCGGGGGAGGACAGGAATTAACCGAACCGTGATGTTCTATATGGTATGGTATTGATATATTCTCAGCAATATACTATTTATTATTGGCTTATGTCCCATTTCTTCGATTTTACAAACAAGATTATATTGTATTTATTTCATGAAATGATGCATCTAGCTTAATTTATTGCATTTGGAATCCATTGGTAAAGTAGGAACCCCGTTATACTTGAAATATTTTTTTACCCTTCAGTGGATGAGACTTAGGCCGAAGGGTCGGTGGTCGAGACACTTATGCTATTTTGGGATTGCGACTTTGTATATTTTTGTCTACCTTCTTATGAGGTGTTGTAGTAAATATTCAAGATGTGATTATGTATTATTTTTGTGGAATGATTTGTATTATTCTTTTTATGCGTACTTTTTTCAGAAGTCTTGGTTGATCATTTTTAGGTCTTTCACTATATGTATTTTTTATTCTTATCGCCAAAAGTACATGCCAAACTGGATTTATTAGGCCTTGGGTGGAGGTGGTCGTCACAGGAACGTTCACGTCCCAAGTCACAAGCCATGTTATCTCAAAAGAACCCAGTAGTTATCTAAAACTAAACAACAACCATGGGTCAGGTTCTACAATAAGCAGAAGGGAAAAATAAACAAAATGAACAATCTAAGCTTATTTGAAAGGAGGAGGAAACAAAACGAGGATATTAATGTGTATGTATCAGTAAGATAAAGAGGCTATGGCCGAGGGTGTTTAGTCTTGATCCGAGAAGAGAGAGGGTTGTCCTCAGAGAATATTGTTACGCAAACAGTCAAGCAGAGACACCCGTATGAAAACAACAAATAATTGTCCAATCGAAGAGAATAGCAGGATGTAAAGCCAACAGCCCTAAAAATAGTAAGGAAGAGAAGGGCAGATCTTTGAAATTCTAAAAAAAGCCACTAATACACACTATAAAACATGGAAAAAACAAACAAACATGGAAAAAATTGTGCAAAATTCATAACGCCACAAAAGGAAATAGATGGCAGATTGGGCCAAGTTGTATCAAGTTATCCATATGTCTCTGGAGATACAGAAGTTATTTTTTCATAAGTAGGCAGTGACCCCTAAGTAAATTCCATGCTACCATACTAGGTCCAGAGTAGGCGGCAACACCAAAAAAAATAAACAAACCAGGGACACATGAGTACATGCAAACTCATGAAAGTAACCTAAAAACTATATTAAAGACAGAAATTTTTCTAATATGACGAATTATTTTGGTCCCCCACTTTCCATTTTAGTGTCGAAGGGGATGGATGCAGGATGCATGCTGATCATTGGTTTATGTTCTACCAAGGTTATCATTCCCACGGAACAGGACTTTAAAAAAGTATGGCTTAACAACAAAAATTGCACTGCCCAGTTGACTTTTAAATTAATATATAAACAAGCATTACTGATCAAAAAATATATAAACACAACATATTCTTTGTCAGACTGATAAAGGATGATGATACCCTTTCCATGTGTGTAAGAAAAAGTGTCCATTGGTCATGTTGGCATCTTAAAAAGACATGTCAAGAACCTCATTCCCAATTAAAAACTGCAAGGCGCCATCTGACCATCTCACAGAGCCGTGCATTGCTTTCATACTACACAAAAAAGGAGGTATAATCATTTGAAGAGATTACATAAGAAAATGCTGAATAGAAAATAAAAAGTATTCAACGGGCCTGAATGCAAGGAGATTATCAATTCTAGCATTTAAGATGCAAAATTTACCAGATTTTAAAATCCCAATGCCAAATAAAAAAGTGAAACCAAGAATTTTCAAAATAACATATCTGTTTCCTTTGCTTGGATCTGTAAGTTTCAGAGTTTTAGCCCTTGCCAGCAAGCTACCTGAGAAACTAGAAGGAATTCGGGTTATAGCCTGCAAAATCTGACATCAGTAAGATATCAAACTACTACTAAATAACCTAGGCTCAAGCTTTGGGACATATGAGTAGGCCTAATTTCTTTAGGTTACTAGGCCAGGAAATCGTGAGTCATTACAGCTCTAAATCAATGAAACTTTGTCAAAATATTTCAATAAAAGCTAGTAAATGTTTGCTTTAAATCTAGTTGATTTTATACTGATGTGGTTTCCTTTCTCCATTGTCAATGGTTTTGATGTCTTGGTTGTTCTGTACTTCCAAAAGCTTTCTATTTTTGTACTTGGCTCAAGTATTGGTTCACTTTCAGCATTGTGAAGTGAAATACATTGCAATGATTCACAAACACTCACAAAGTAGTTCTTCGCACTTTTCCCTCTTTTGCAAGTTAAGTAACCACAAAAGTAGTTACAACCTCACAACCATCTCCACTCATAGATAAGGAGTTCCCCTTTTTGCTTTTACATATGATCCAGAAACTCCATAGAAATATAAGGTGAGGGTATGGAAGTGAGAAAGCTAACCAAGAGAATGCCCTGGCTGGAATACACTGATTGAGGCAAAGCGAAGTGAGACCAACCCGTAATCAGAAGCAAGAGAATCAGATGGGTAGGCTTCTGAGCAAAATAAGATGAATAAAATTCAAATCAGTCCAAACAGCAACAGAGTCAGATGTATCAAAAGCTTCTCCAGATGCCCATCTCCTCTCCTCTTTTTCAGCTTAAGCGTCTTTTGCTTTAGCATTTGCATCCCCAGTTGGGAATGGAACAGTTACATATGGGCTCAACCTTCTTGTAGTGTTGAAAAAACATTGCAAGGACAGGACGGAATATTGATAGTCCAAAGCCAGCCCACAAAATAGCCAGTAAGTTGTGAATGTATAGACTTCTGGAGAGAAAGAACATCAGCCAACAACCTATTAAACCACATTTTACACTTTTCTTGGATGGGTCAAGAAAAGTAACATTTTTTTCACCTGCTTCCTACAGCCAGATTGCAACCAAACCAAGCACAAACAATTAGGATGAAATATTGGAAAAGCATCCACATACCTCAGCTCTTCGTCTGATCTTTCATTGATTTCTGCTCACTTCATCATGTTCTAGTTCTTCTTCATCATTTCCTACTCTGGCTCCTCAACCCTTCTACTGTGGGGATATATTCAAACTTCCTTCCATCAGTTTCATACTCAGACTCCTCTCTCTCACTAAGAAAAATCTACTGGATGCCGAGATGACTTTACGGATGACTTTAGAGGGATGTTCTTCTGTTCCTGCGGTCGTAATCCAAAGAGAACTCCATTTTAACATGATAAGAAGTAAATTTCAACTAAAAGCAAAGAGATAATGAGATTTGTTCGAAATGGACAGGTGATATACGTTCTTACCATTGATAATGCGTTTCTCAGCTTGAGCTTCCATTTCCAAGTCCTCCTCAAATCAATGTCGAGCAGATGATCAGCGTGATTCATAATTATCAGCCTTATCATCCTCATCAGAAGTGGACACAAAGAAGGATATTAGGTTCTCAGATTCTTCTAATTATTACTACCATCTAGTGAATTAAATATAACAAACAAAACTGATCTTAAAAAAAAAAAAAACTTGACAAAGAGGAGCCCAAATGTTAACAATAACCTCCTTCACTGTAAATCATCATAATCAAAGGACTGGGCAATTAAGCCTTACTATAACCCCATATTCAGAGACATATAGCAACTGAATTAGGATGAGTACAGACCTCATCTAGCGCCATCCTCCAAGAAACCCAGCGAAATGTGGCGCTCCCTGCATACTATTTTGTATGCTTACGATTTCACCTTTTCTTTCTTTCGGTTCAAAAGTTCCTAGCTCTTGATTGGTTTGATTTTCAGTCTAAAAAATCAAAAGAACAATGAAGATGTTTTCCTACATTCTAAATACAAATACTCTTTGTTTTAGGTAATAACATTTTCTTTCCGCTCTTTTCTATCTCAAGGGTCGATTTCAGTGAACCCCTTTTTTTTGACCCTGTGAACCTTTCATGAGCAAGTCCAACAATCGATGAGAGTTAGATGCCTAAGATGACAGCATAAACATCATCTCCTCAAAAGTCCCTCCCCTAGACTGGAGGATTCCCGGCATTATTGGCATAGAGAAAATCAAGTATAATTCACAGTCACAGTCAACAAGATGCTCTAACAGGTCTTCTTCTTGGGTGCTCTCAATTGGGCCACTATCTTCAACCTAGTATGGTTCCTTTTGTATTCATTTATCTTTCTACACCTCCACAACTGACTGGGCGCACGATTGGGGAGTGTTAGTGACTCATCTCCATCTCTTCTTAAGCCACCGAAGCTTGGTTCACATAGGCATATGCTTATGCACTAGTTGTCAAATGTTTTTTGGTTGGATCCCATCCAAATGAACATGTAATTTTTCATAGATTGCCATAAATCATAGCATAATGAATTTGTAGGAAAGCGCATAGGAAACTTAGGGCATATTGCTTATAAGCGGTATGTTTTATGGGTTTTGGTTTATGGAAAGCTTCTATGTTCAAGAAAGATTTTTGGGGGTTTTCAAGATGAAAAGATGTGTTTTGTGTTTGAATTTAAAAAGTTGCAGCTAGGCAGGATTTTCAGAACAGAGGCGATCTAAGTACCAAGACATGACTAATTAGGGTTTTGAACAGTTAAATCAAGGCAAAGGTATAAGATTGATGTTCAGGTGGATTTGGTGGCATGGTAGATAGAGTTGGGGGGGTATTGCAAAGGGTTAGCAAATTCACACAAACACCATATATGTTGAAAGAAATAGTAAGTGCCTATTTTATCAGCCAAAACACTCCTAGTTTCTAAATGGAATAGGACTCCAATTTAGAAACTAAGAATAATGATAACTGCAATCATATTTTAGGCGAACTAGGAACTCCAAAAAACTCAAATAACCTTATTGACCTTTGATTTATGACCCATAGACCATGCCCACGACTCCTTTCCAACAATTATTAAATTACCAGAATACCCCTAACTACTAAGCCTATAAATAAACCACTAAATTACCAGCGGCTTTTACTCATCATTGCCATGAAAACAAGTCAACATCCCACCCAACCCCCCAAAAAAACAGATACTACGTTCTTTTTTTGTCGGCAGTCTATGAAACTGCCATGTTTTCCTAACATTGTCAATGTTCACAATTGACGATATGCACGGATGCATATACTGTCAGAAGAACCTTTATGGGTGATGCAACTCTCAATACATCTTTTCCTTTTCAAGTCAAAGCACTTACCCTATTGAGACACCCGCATACATGATAGACGAATCCCCGTCACAAATTAGGATACGATACCCAACAGGCAAATACCATCCTTGATTTGCGATCAACCGAAAAATAAGACATCACATATTTATTTTTTACTAGGAAAAAGAAAAATCCATCATCTAAAGGAAACGGTTTTTGCACATGGCAAGTTCATAATGATGATATATTGGGACAACACAGTAAAATAGAATGCAATGAACCATACGTTGCCGAAGCGGGGGCGGGGCGTGGGCGGGAGGCGGGGAGCGGGGATAACATAGAAGCTCCTAGTTTGGGAGCGCCGAGAGAGCGTGTATGGAAAATTTATAAATATAAAATATATAATATAAAATTAAAAAACTTATGTTACCACTTATCTTTCAAAACAAAAATGCTAATCATTCTCATAATGGATAAAATTATTTTATGCATTTTTTTTGAGTGATTGGGGTCTATAGCGTAAGAATTAAAACTTTTTGGACCAAAGAAATACAAGTTTAATGTGAGGGACCTGAAGTGTAATTAGGGATTTAAACACTAATACACGTGAGAGCCCTCTTATTCTTCGGCGCCTTCTCACTCGATAGTCAGATACAAAGAAGACCAAAAAGCACGCACAGAGCATATCCAGACGGTGAGGCCCTTCTCGCGGCGAGGTCAAGGCCTGTTTGCGTCACTGCGAGGCACCACAAGGGCTGTTGAATTCCAATTATCAACGACATGGCTGGCGGAGGTAAGTCGAGGACGACGAAGTTTGTCGTACTCCATCGAGGCTTCTGCGAGGTTTTACGAGGTCTGTCGAAGGTTTCAACAGCGTCGATAGGCTTATCAGAGATCCGACGAGGCCTTATCGGAGGTCCAACGAGCTTTGCTTTTACAGGTAACGCTTCTGTATTTGTTGGACGGCGTTTCTGATGAGATCGGGCGGCGTTTCCCGTCGCGCTTCTGAGGAAGAAGCGCGATTCTCGTTTGGGGGATCCGCCACCCCTATACGCGATTCCTGGCAACTAAGAGAATGAACTACATGTCCAGTGAACAAGTATTAATATGCGTCACTTCGATAGGTCTAGACATCTTGAGATTTCAATAGACTTTCCCTATTTAGCTCCGTTCAATGTCCTCTTCGTGTACTCACATAGATGACACCATTCTGAAGAATTAATGTAAGTTAAAATAATGGAGTAAAAGATGATAATTTTATAATTGAAAGTTTAATTTACAGACCAACCTGTATATCACATATAAAGGCAAGCCTAGGGCTAATTTCTCCCTGACAAGGGTGTTTTTTAGTCTTGTATTCCCAAATTGGGGTTGTTTTAACAAAAAACTTATTTCCGGAACCTGTTAAGCGCTTTTTTTTCAAAAACCATTTTTATCTTTTTCAAAAACCATTTTTATGAAAACGCTCTTTAAAAAAGCGTTTTCATTTCGTATGAATACAGTATGTGTGAACAGAGAATAAACGCTAATATAAAAAGCGTTTTCATAAAAGCGCTTTTTCTAAAAGCGCTTTTTGAATTAGCGTTTTCTGTGATAAAAACCCTAGGGGCGTGCGTAAAGAGAGAGACCCCCCCTCTCTCTCGATATATACATACCACTTGCTATTCATTGCTTATCAATGCTCTGCTTGTAGTTTTGGAAAGAGAGAGACAGAATAAAAATGAGAAGTCCTACAAACGCTTTTTCAAAAAGCGTTTTTAGCTTTTTCCTAATATTTTTATAAAAATGCTTTTTCAAAAAGCGTTTTTAGTTTTTCCACGTTTTTATACACTGTTCACACATACGGTATTCACATTAAATGAAAGCGCTTTTTGAAAAAAGCTTTTAAAAAACGTTTTTTGAAAAAGCGCTATGGTTTCCCTAATTAGTTTAAACAATCCCATCTGATAATATAGACTTAAAAAAGGGTATGTTTCAGGGCATTACCCCAGCTTTAGCGCACATCGGCACATTATATTAACCTGGTGTCATTCAACAGGCAACAAATAACATCCTAAGATAGAACCATAGAGTGAAGCACAATCAAACACTCCTTATCTTACCAGCAAACAATCGTGACATTACACTGTCTTAACTAAACCATCGGCTATTTGTTGTGCCAATAACTCAAGAGTTTCTCTTGCTAACTTCTCCTGAGGTGAAAAATATATGCTTCAGAAAACCATCTTCAAACAAACAGATCACGCCTGAAATGAGGATTAAATTAACTGTACACAGGTATCGACCTGAAAGGAAAAAAACAAGGCCTATTTATAAATCTTATTCACTATGAGATCTTCTGCTTTCTTTGAAGATCTATATCATATTTGTCATCTTTCGAATATAATCAATTTCTTTCCCCTTTCTAACTTCAAGTTACGCCAATAAAAAAATGACAGCCACAAACTGAAAATTGTCAATCCTGGGAGAGACAGGAAGTTTACACCTACAAAGCTAGAGCAATGAAACAAAACATTATGGGAATGAAAGCCTTCACCTTTTCTTTCTGTGACTTATTCTTATTATATCCATAGTGCTTCTCTTAATGGCAAGATAGTCCTGATGCTTGAGCATTCCCATACACCGACGAGTTCATAAGAATTTAACTGGTTCAGATTAAGAATATTAAGGATTTTCCCCACCTATTTTTCTCATTTCTGCTGAGAATTGAAACCTATTAAAATTGTTCTGATAATAAGTGTTTTCATTAAGGGTTGAGCACCATGGAAGAAGTGGATTTTGGGAGAAATATCCTACTCCTACCGCACAATCGGTAAAAACATGATAACTGCATTTTGGGTCGGAATATTGACACACACGACTGGGTCATAAAAATTCTTCCATGTCTGATAAAATTGAATCCAATGAATTTAACAAAATGGCTGCAGCAATAAATATGATGTGTGAGATCATAAGTGAAACTGTCAACAAAATTCGGAAAATGTATGTAAGAGTTATATGCATACCATAGAACAAGAAGCCAACTCACCAGAATAGTTATTCAAACAGTTTTCACCACTGCGAAATGCTTCAAGAACTGGATTTGACTGCATTCAAAAGATGATCCTGTGTACTTCATAAAGAATAATGGCAATAGTTAAATGTATAATAATGCTTAAAGGACGCATCCCAAAATATTCTGGAATCAACCGTGCATATAAACCAATATTCAAGCTTGCAGCTCCAGAGTCCGTTCAACTTTCTCAGATTATTAACATCAAACAGAACCCATGAAAAGGTGCAACACTTCAAGTACATTAATACAACATCTAGGCCAACCATTATCCAGCAATCTAAGCCAA
>VIGQ01001598.1:7500-29273 GCA_009663005.1 Actinidia chinensis | reverse complement strand
CTCCGGCACCTAAGGAGGAGAATACCTTGCAACAGCTCTGCTAACATCGATGCTAGAGGGTCAAAACTCTGATCATCTCTCTCCCCAACATTTCAAGAATATCCTGCAGAGTGGGAATAGATTTCATCGCTGTTTTTCTCTTGGCAAGCTCTACATAGTCATTCCTTCAAAATGTCAATTGTTCTATCGGCAAGGATTTTGGAATTCGTTTAATTTTAGGGGGAACATATGGAGCTTCAACAGGAGGCTGGTTCTATTGCTTCTTTTCACAAACTTCCCTTTACTGGGAGTCCTTCAAACCAATGGCTCATCCTTTCTTCTAGCCAACAGTTCCGGCACTTGCATGCACACTCAGCCATTACAAAAAACATAAACAATTACCGCATTTATACCGCAGAGTACGTAATGGTGTTGGAAGCTTAAAATCAGACCACCACGGTGACTACATTCCAGAGTCTTCTGGGAAGATCACACTTATACAATTTGGATTTTATCAGTTTATTTCCCCGCAGGCGTGTCAGTAGTTTTATTTGAACAGACTTTTCATGTCTCACACCAACCACGCACACTTCGGAACTGGAAATAATTCTGTTAATACCTCGCAAACTATTCCAGTTTATTCTTACACCTTTAACAAAGAGCAGCTAACAAAAGACCATCTCAGCCAGCTAAATGAAACTAGGGCCCACAAAGATTTTTAATTATATCATGGAAAATAGCAAACAGAAGTTTAAAAAAACATGTAATCTCGTTCAAACACTTGTGATTTTCTAAACTGAACCAAACACAAAGGACACAGAAACAACTCAGCTTAATATTTTTCGGCAAAGATTGAAAAAACTCCCAAGAACAAGTCAATCCAAAGTCAAGTTCCATCAGTGTTTTTCTTTCAAAATGAAAATTCTATCAAACCGAGTTGACTGAAACCCACAAACGACCCTAGTATTCTTGTTCAGACAACGGCTTTTCTTTACTGAAATAAGATAATGTGTTGCAACATGCCAACAAACAATCAGACAGTACGCAAACGAAAGACATTTGGCTTACCTTTGACATACATTAAAAGGCAACAATAACTGATATATTGGTCCTCCATTCTAAAATACAGCTTGAGCAAATATTCTGAATTGCATCATCCTATTCCCCCCTTTCAACATATTTGATTGTCTATTATGCATCCAGAAAATGCCCGATCTTGATATTCCATTCTTAGCCAGCTTAAAATATCAGAGAAAGGCATGCCAAAACTAGTGACACAGCAAAACCGAAGAACATTACAATTGTGAATTACTAGAGGGGGGCCGATGATGCTCACACTAGAGAGATAAAGGAAGAGGGGTCCTAGGTGCGGACACGTAATGGAAGCATCTTAGGCAGGAAAATAAAAGATGGAGTAATAAGAGGAACCTCCAACAAAGGCAAGAGATGTAACAAGAAAGTTAGAGAGAGCACCATTTAAGCTGTAAATTTTTGAAGTCTCTGGGTTGTAATACTGAAGACATGGCCCAACTACTGCTTTCATTATGTCAGGAGTTACCCTCCCTCCCCTCCCCACCCCTCTTTCTGGAGGACCTGTGCCCATTGCCATAGAAAGAAAATAATTTCAAGAATGGAAAAGATTATTTAACGTCCTTCATTTTAATATCCATGGCAAGTGCATGCAAAAAACAAAAAAACAAGGCAGGAAAACTACCATTTTCCATTAGGTGTACATTGTTGAAAAGTTGTAGCACTGACCTCTCTTTCTACTTTTCCTTACAAATCCCCCGTACGAATAAGACTGTTGCCCATTGCCCACATTACTTCTTTCATCTCCACCCCTAGAGATCAAACGTGGCAGTGTCTATCTAAACATCCTCCGCCTATGCCCCGCCTAGGCGTAAGCCCCCCCAAGCCCCCGAACGCCCTAGGCCCCTGCCTAGGAGCTGGGCCCTCCCGCCCGCCCGCTAACGCCTAGCGCTTTTAGAGACCTAGTCCCTAATTTTTTATTATTTTAGAGACCTAAATTGTCATTTTTCTAATCTCCTCTTTGTATAGTCAATATTACAAACATTTGAACTTTACTATTCTTGATATCATTTTTTTTGTTAGAATTTGATATTTGGTCAGGTATTATTACTTTTTATTAATAATATTAATATTTAAATAAAATAAAAAAATAATAATAATAAAAAGCCGCCTAGGCGCAGGCCGCCCCTCCGTCCGCCGATTACCGCCTAGCGATGTTTTAGAACCTTGTGGCAGTGGAAGGTTTTCTTTTGAATACTTTTCTTCACTTATCACCTTCACACAGTGTGTGAAAGCGACTCGAAAGAATTCGTGGATTGGCATACACACACATACTTCAGCATCCAACACAGACCAAAATCCCTTTAAAAGGTGGAAACAATTGAATTGCAAACCATGACACTCTCCCATAGAGAAGTACAATTAAGAAGAACTCTATTAACAGGGCTGTTAAGCTGAGAGGGAAAGAATCAGTCAAATAGAATGTCAACTTACCGTATTAATGCCGCTTGGCTCAAGAACTTGCAATGTAATCACAATCTCGAAAACTCGCGGCCAGAAAGTCGCGCACATAGTTTAAAGGGAAGCGATGCTGAAAAAAGAACTATAATGAAAGTTAGCATTGGTCTAACAAACATGCAGCTTGAACTGATAAACAGATTCATACTGCCTAGCAAGATCAATAGCCATTTTTTGTTTCACTGTATTCAAACCATAAATAAAATGCAAGATTGAAGGAATAGCCTCCAGTGGGATTCAGAAATAACAAGCCGCACAACATAATAGTCACTTCATAACCAAAGCAGAACAAGAAACGTACCAGACACAAACAAAAAGACAGCAATAGGTTTCTCCCATATTACCTGATAGGCATCTGGCTGAAGCAGTGCTTTCGCCTTGTCCTTAACGGTGGTTTAAGAAATTGACACCACTTCACTCTGATTTACTGAATATAAGTTTTTCGTAAGGCTACACGAATTCCCCTGAAAGAAGATTTAGGTAACATTTCTTGCTTTTGACTTTTTTTTTCCATCATAATCATTACAAGAAGTTTGAAGAGATGGAAAAATCATAACCGCAGACACAGTTTGTTCAGAAGATATTACAAAACCATAGTATATCAATCCTACATGCAATGTCATTGGAGTTTTGAGGTCAAAGCCCAACACTAAAGAAAACCCGGCACCACACCCATATATCCATTACTGCTTTACAAAATAAATTAAACTAAAAGCAGAAGGCTAAGGACTCCTCTGATCTTATTAACTTGAACCACCAGGTGAGGGAGAAGTAGAGGAGAACCTGAGAATTACTATGCATAACCAACATCATCAATAACTGCATCGCACTTAATTGTTAAAAATTTCAATTTCCAACATATGCGCAAAGCCACTAGTAGTCTCCCAGGATGTGGATACACTAAATGCTCTAAAAGGTGATGATATAGTGTGAATGATACTCATTGATCCAGTGACCAAACATGCAAATAAACATCAGCTATGCAACTGAATACAATCTCTGTTAAATTAAACACAGGATTGAGTATCTTTTTGAAATTTAACCTGCAAAATCGATGGCTTTTGTCATACGAAAGTACCATGGTAAAGCACAAATGGATACTGGTTTGGAAAAGAAATATTCTTGCCACCTAAATTCAAAGCCTCATTTTTTTGTATCACTAATACGAAGTTTGAATTTGTTAAAGATTCTAGGAGTTACATCTCATCTGACAAAATAGGACGTTCATGAAATCCGTAAGCTTTTAAACCTGACAGTGACTACACACCTTTCTACTAACCTCTCGCGAAGCCCATGTCATAAGTATGGAATTGCTCTGCAATAGTTTGATGGAAAAAAAATAAAGAACACAATGTTTATTCAGTACAGCTCGTATTGTCAAAATGAAGAAAAACCAGACACGTGTGCCAATTAAGAGCGCCAGTACTACTCACATAACTCGTCCTTTACAGTTTAGATGAATGGGGAAGTGAGACAAGGGGGGGAAAAGTAGGAACCTCTCCGGTTGCAAAATTCCTACGTATGTGATGCCTTAATTCTTATTTACCTAATGAGATATAAAGGCACATAAGACAGTGGATTAATATAATTAGCAGTAGACTGCTGACTATGTACACCATTAAAATAAAAATGTAAACTTGGTGAAGATATCAGTGTGCATACAGTTTCTTAAGAAATGTTGGAAAGGCAAGGAACAATAAAATATTCAAACGATAAAGTTAAACATTAGATTGCTAGAATAGTAGGTGCCCATTTTGGTAAAGTTATCAACTGAGCATGTAAGGAAAGCATCATAAATAATGCCATTTATGAGCACTCAAAAAACCAATATTAATGCGAAAGAAAAATGGGTGGTATGGGCTTGTATAATAAATGTTTAATACAAGAGTTAGAAATAAAGTCTATGCAATCATGGTGTGAAGCGGGTCTAAAAAGGATCAGGGCATAAAGGCCAAAATTTCAATAGTCATTGTCAATAGTCTTGGCCTTGATTAAATGTTAGAGAAAACTCAAAAAAACCACTTGCTTTTTTACATTATCTATACGAAATCCAAAAAACAATCCACGTTTATACCATTCTACTCCACCTGTGCGTTTTGATCCCAAACGGACTCACAACTACATAAACTGTAGCCAACCCTATTCCTCACCCTTAGCCCACGTGTCTACACTGCGAATGTTGCAGCTTGCCAAAAACATAGGTTTTTACATCTGCAATCATCCACGTCTCGGTTTTTATGTGATATTTCATTATTTTCTCGTTTCTAATCTGAATTCAACAGTTAAAATATCAAGAAACCGAAGTTTGCTTTACTATGCAAGATTAAATTCAATCTCAAACGGCAAAACTGTTGGAGTTAGGGGTCATGTAATTGATACTTAAGTCCAGACAATGGGGCTCATGGGCGGAACGGAGCGAAGGAGCATGAGGCACATCGAGCGGAGCGGAGTAACGCCATGAGCCATGTGGGGGGTAATCTAGTTTGTCCACGCGGGTCATAATAGGTATTTTGGGGTTTTCACTCATATATATATTTTAATGTAACCCTAATCCTAATCAGTTGTATTTTTCTTGCGAAATAATAAGATAGATTACTGACTGCCAACGAGGAGGGTAGGTAGTCACACCAACTGCCGAAACTCGTTAAATCCGTGTGTCTTTGCTGGTTTATTCTTGTTTTTCATTGTATCATGTAGATCTCTGCGCAATACAGACCAATTCGAATCCCCCAAATTCCTCCCAATTTTACTCTTTGATCCTAATACTAGTTCACACTACCATCTCTCAATATCTCTCGCTCACTCTTTCTCTCGCTCTCTCTGTATGAGTAAAGAAATCAAGTTGAAGCCTGAAACTTCAAATTAATTAATCAGTTTGTGTACGAGTGAGAGAGGGAAGGGCTTACGGTGGTTGCAGACGACGGAGAGGAAGACAGACTGTGAGAGAGACAGAGAGAGTAAGAGAATGCAAAATAGAGAGGCCGAGGACTTACCAGACGGCGGTGGCGGTGGCGGCGGCGGCGGACGTTGTGAGGAGGGAGATCGATTGGTTGTGCGAATCGGCTCAGAAGTAAGAGGAAAAGATATTTGAGGCAGAACTATAAGACGACGTCGACCTGAGTAATGCGATTTTGCGATGATTCTTGCAAGGGGAGCTTGGAGTTTGACCTTATACAAATTCAACCCAATATTTTCAATATTTTCATCTTGAGCTAAACTTTTAATTAAATTTCAATCTCATCTCTCCATCTCTTTATCTTTGGTAGAAGCAAAGCTGACAATCTTGCATAGGTCAATGTACCATTTTAGCTATCGGTATGATACATATGGTATTGGTGTGTATTGGTGTACCTTTTTGGATCATTACCATACATACTAAAATATTTCTCATGTATTTCTCTAAGACTACAAAAAACATGATATTAACCTTACATCCCCACTCTCTTAAAAAACATCAAATAAGAAATCCATAAGTTTTTTCAAGTGAAACAATCGTTCTAAACCTTTTGGGTAATACAAATTTCTACAAAAAATCTTCTCAAAACTAAAACACCTGATTCTACCAAATTTCAATTCATTGCGGTAAGCAAGTTAATCAGGCTGGTACCTCGGGCACAGTAATGTTGTGATATTTTAAGCGGTACGGAACATAGAGTTAAACATAATAATACATGATTGACAAGTACCGGGCGATACAATAAGAAATTGACTACTCTGGGAAAAAGTTAAAATTGCTACTCACCCCTCCCCGGACATATACACATTGTCCCCGCGCACTTTTACTTTATACTACGCCTCCCTCAAATATTTTTTTTTTTCACCCTTCTCCCCCTCGCCAAATTAACCCCTGTTTTTTTCAATTGCTTTTTTTTAAGTTTATTTTTTATTTTTGTTTTTTTTTTTTTTGTTTAATTTTTATGTAGTTTTATTTCTTTTATTTTATTAGTTTTATTTATTTTTTTTAATTAGTTTTATTTATTATTATTTTTATCATTTTTTTTTTTGTTTAATTTTTGACACATGTCAGAACCTCTCCCTCCCTTTAAATGCCTCCTCAACCGTTGACACATGTCAGAATCTCCATGTCCCACCTATTCCAATGTGGTGGTGGCAACATTCATCGTACAAAGCTAAAGGATAGGCTTTGCTCGTTATGAGACACATGTTCATTTGAGGTATGAAGTAATAGGTACATCACCAAGCGCGCTGGGAGTAGAATTTGAAGGTAATATTGATTAGAATTTGTATTTGTATATATTTTAGTGTATCTCTTTTTTATATTATTACATGTACTCTTTCCTGAATATAGCTAAATCGATATTGGTTAAGAGACTTTTCATTTGAAAAAAAAATGTTGGTTCGCAGCTATTACACCCTGTTTGGCGGAAGGAGATGGTCCTGGATTTGGCCCATCTCCTTGATTTCTTCTCTCCTTTCTCCCATTCTCTATGGTTTGGCTACCATTTTCTTCTCCCTGATTTCTCCGTCGATCGGACTCCAATCCATCTATAGTCGGAGATGGAACGGACAAGGGATACCCCCGTCCGTGGTCACGCAGCCTCCACGGGTGGTGAAAATACTGTCTTGCCTCGTTTTTTGGCTAGTTGATTACGGGTGTGCCTCGTTGCCCTATTTTGGTACCATTCTTCCACACTTTACCAAGTAGAGAGGGAAGAGAGACGGATACATAGGAGGTCGCCGATTTGCATCGTAGTGACTCCTGTACTCGACGACATCTCTAACTCACGTCCTCTTCAACTCAGGTATGTGTGTGGCTGGTAAACTCTATCTGTTTATTTGTGTTTTGGTTCAGAAGTAGACGACATGCTCTCTGATTTGGCCCGCGAATCGTGGATGTTGTGATTATTCCTTATGTTAGTTTGGGTATAGATTTGGCCTAATATTAGATTTGCCCTATTTTTTTTGTTTGCCCTAATTATGATTGTGGCCTAAAATTGTACTGAGCCCATATAGTGGATTGGTCGTGGAAGGCAAATATGGGTGTAGGATGAGTAGATATGACCTGTAATATGGGTGTTCTTGTGTTGTTTATTCTAGCTGTGGTTTGAAGAATTTTATAGTCTTAGTTGGTTGTCTCGCTTTGATACTGGTAAAAAGTTTTATGTGGTAAAGTTAAGCAACTCTATTGGTAGTTTTGAACTTTCTTTAAGTCAACCTTTTCCATTGCAATTATCAGTTTCTTTATGGTGTTTGATAATGCTAAATGAAGATACACATACTGATACATGAAATATTTGCTGAGTAAATAAGAAAATCGTATGTGCTTTCTTGTTGAACACAAGAAATTGCTAATCCAAGCATCGGGAACATGTCTTTCTTTTGCTAATGTGTAACAAAACGCTCTTAATAGTTCTCATTCTTCTTCTACGTCACTCGACGGTTTTCTTTGGCACAATTTGCATTTCGGGGATTTTGTTTCTTCAACTTTTAATAACTATTATGCTTTAAAGACTGTATTTCATAAAAAAGAAAATTTTCTTGGTTTTGGAGTCCAATACTTTATGGTTACAAGAGGTAAATTTCTCTTCCTGTACATCACATGTAGATTTATTGTCATCCAAAATATAGCCCTTAATGTAGACATTTGCTTCCATGACGCAAAATATTTAGAAGTAAAATATCTTGGTTTCAGATCAACTTGATGTCTTTTTCGCACATCTCTGTTGCAAACATTAAGAGTTCATCTTTCCCTAAACAAGCTTTGGTGCAGATTCGAATTAGTGAACTACAATTGAAACTCCTACATAGACGTATATAGCATTCCAGTTAGCAAGGGTTACTGTAATAACACAACTTAAGAACATAACGACCCTCAATATGAGAGAGGATGTATTTTCAGTATTGACACCATTTTGTTGGCATGTCCCTGGCAAATAAGTCAGCGTAGTGGTATAGTTATTGAAGATGCTTCAGAATTATCTGATAGTTATCCCCTAGAACGATGGACTAGTATGTTTTAGTAAATTTGGAAATAGTTCATTTAACTAGAGGTTCATATTTTGAATTTCTAAAAAAAGGCAACAATTGGTTGAACTTATTAATTTACGTTGAAAAGGAGCACGACTACACATTTTTAGAAATTAATTCATGTTTAATGCCAGGCTTTGACACTTCTCAGGAATGGCTAGACTAACCAATACGTAAACGACAAAAGAAAAGGGATCGTGATGTGTTTAATAATAGTAATGTGTTCATGAGGACTTTTCAATACGTCCCTCAAATATACATGTTAATTAAGGGTTCATTGTGAAGGGTCAGAAACGTAGTCCTCAACTTTGTTGAATCTGAATGTGTACCAACAACAAATAAACTCACTTAATAGGTTAGTAGCTCTGATTGACACAACCTGCCATGACCAATTGAGGGTAATGGCATACTTTACGAGGTTGTGCCCTTACTCATCAAATAGGCCTACAATACTCTAGGGACGTGTGGGTGTTGCAGAGAAAGTGGCAATATTTTTATGGATCCTATCGCATCATACGAAGAATAGGAATACAAAGTTTTCAGTTTATCAGATCGGGGGCTAGTAAGTAGGCATTTCAATGCAGTTTTTGTGGCAGTTTTGGGCGTCTTCAAGTGTGTTTGCGGCTTCATCCCGACTGTGCTTTTCCCAATGACCACAGGGAATAAGTGGGAAATGGTTTGAGGTAAAGCCCTGTATTACTTTTTTGGTAATATTCAGCTGCACTTCTTTGATTAAATAAATAATACTTTCTTTTCCTATGTCATAGAATTGTCTATGGGCTTTAGACGGTACCTTCATACCGTCCTCCCCCGGATTAAACGAAGGCCACGCTATATATTCAAGAAAGGGGGATTATGCCACAAATGTGTTAGTGTATGTAAGTCGAAATCTACAATTCATAATGACTTGTCCTGTTTGGGAAGGTTTTGCCACAGACTCGAGAGTGCTTGCCTAATGCATTGTTTAGGCCACACGGTTGAAAATTCCATAAGTAACGTGAGTACAAACACTTCACACCGATTGTATAGTAAAAATACAATTATGTATCAATGTACTCACGTACACCTTAAAATGCATTTTTAGGTCATTCTACCTCGTTGATGCTGTTACCAAAGGCCCGGGATTATTAGCACCGTATAGGTCTCAAAGATACACTTACTTTGGAGGCAAGACACTTGACCTCACGTAGAAGAGCGTTCAACTGAATCCGCCGCGGCACGAAATGTTATTGAGAGATGCTTCGGGGTTCTTAAATGAGATGGGGGATCTTGAGATCTTACTCTTACTATGCCATAAGGACTCAATGTCGCAATCGTCACTGCATTGTTTCCTCCTCCACAACTTCATTAAGCGAGAAATAATCTATTATCCCGTGGACCGTAGTACGACATGTGGAGCTACATGACTCATAATGTCCCCTGAAGATCCAGAAGATCACATTACACAAGTCGATACACAAATGAGTGGACTGAAATGAGGGATAAATTTGGCAACCAATAACAACAGAATTCTTGGCTATTCATGGGGGGGGCCAATAAGTAGTACTAAGGGGTTTTCATATGATTTTTCATCATATATAATTGTGTTTATGATTTGAATTTTGCACCATAATGGGTGTGGCCACCGAATGGTTATTTACGTGTTTGTTAGTTTCAATTCATATTTTTAAATGTTGGTATTTGTTATGCAAATTGTGGACTACTCTTACAACATTACGGTTAGCAAACCTAATGGAACTCAAGTCTAAGCAATCCAAGCCCAATGGTGGTAAAGCGGGAACGGAAAAACAACTACGTAGGTTTAGGACCTCAAAGGAAGAGGAGGACCTACTTGTGGCGTTGGTTGTTTGTTGATAAAGTGAAAATGGCATAATGGCTTCAACCTGGGGTTCTCACTGTGGTTTAAAAAGAGTGCGGAAACTCTTGCCTGGGACCACACGCGAGCCAAGCCCAACATAAAGTCGAAAGTCCAGGGTTGGAAGGAAAAAATATGGTTATTGGCAGACATGATACGTATCAATGGTTTTGATTAGAACCATGCGGGGCAATGCGTTGGACGTTGAGAAACACGGTATGGGGGAATATGAAAGGGTTAACGTCTCACTTTTTTTCATTTGTGTTTTTGTCTTCCTTCCTTTAAGTACGATCTCCATTAATATTTGCAAATTAAACATCTGCAGACCATAAAGGGGTGGAGTGGGAGCAGGGGAAGGCATTCCCCAGTTCGAGGATTGGCAAACCTTATTTGGGCATGAAGGGGCTAATGGTGAAATGGTCGGGATGCCCGACGTTCCCATGGAACTTGTTCAAACCCCTGGCCATTGATGATACATGGAATGATTGATATAGTCATAGGTATGCACACTGGGAGCCACTGTTTTCGGAGGATAGTTGTGGACGTAAGGGTAATGATCACATTGTAATATTCCAATCCTTCCACTCAAGAGGCAGTGTCAATTAATCGTTTCCACTCCATAGGGAAAATGTCAATCTTCTTCCACTCCAAGAGGCAATGTCAATTTTCAATCCAGAGAAGATGGAATCCCTCTACTCCAATCCCAAATATTTCGTGCCGAAAAAGGCTAAAAAGAAGGCAAAGCTAGAGCCAGTAATATGAAAGCTGAAAGGTTTCATAGCTCCAAAAACAATGCCCATATGGAAAAACTGACCAATGCATTGGGGTATGACAAGGAACTCTCAACAAAAGAAAGAGTGTCTTTAGCGAGTTAATAAAACTTGACATGGATGAAAGGACAGGTTAAGGTCAATAACATCATTGTGGCTGGAGAAGAAAGATTGGATGCTTATTGACATACCGGATCCATATGAAACAACGTTGGGTGGAGGGGGTCTTAGATGGTAAAGTCATGTTTTAGTGACGTAGGTATTATGGGATAATTAGTGCTGACCTAGAGTGATCCCCTATTTTTGTAATTACAGGTGGTTTGGGTAACTATTACTTTTTGTAATTATGGTTGGTTGCTTGGATGTGTTTCATACTTTTTGTAATTATCCCAAGGATTTAACTTTTTATAATTATGATATGTTTAGGGGGCAATCATGATGTAAAACTTATAAGTTTGGATTGGGCGGAATGATGATTGTAATACTTTTTGTTTGATTGGGGCAAATCTGAAATAGTGCGTTCAAATAGGGCAATGATGATGGCAAAGAATTAAATTCATTGGTATTTGTATTGGCAACTATGAAGGCCAGTCAATGGCAACTTGTGTTACCTATAGGTACCAATGTGAATATGTGCAAAGTGCATCTGAGCCAAAAAATGTTATTTGTTCGTCTTTTTTATTTGTAATCCTCCTGCGACTTTGGGGAAAAGGAACAACAGCGAACCTGGACAGGCAAAGGGCAAACACCCAGTTTGATAATTGCTTGCATTTAATTTTATGGTTTTTTTTGAACATATACACTGCATATTATAGATGTGCTAAAGATTTTTTTTGAGCATTTTGTGAAGGATGCAGCCATTTTCTTGAGATCGCAGAAGCCATCAAGGCAGGGTGTGACGATTTGGAAGGAGTAACAGAAGGTTGTGAATGTGTGCCATCAGGATGTGTTTTGTGTTGAAGTTATATATATTTAATTTTCGATGAAAGTGATTAAATAGCCTAGTAATGATATTCTTAATTGGCAACAGAGAGAGTATCTGGGTTTTACTCTGTGTCATTACATTCTTGTTGCTTCATTTATTTGCCATAGGTTTTTAAATTACATTCTGTATGGAATTGAAAGGTTTTGCAACCTTTCTTGAAGTTGTTTTTTGAATACATACAAATCATATTTCTACATTCTATGCATTTATTTGTTTCGAAATGAGGTAAGCTGATGCCTCGTGCTAATGCTGAAGTGTACTACATGTGAAAAGCCCATCTGATACTTCATGTTGATCTGTGGTATGCCATCTCATAAAACATTACTATAATGCAGTCGTTGCTCTACTACCATGTTACGGAGAAAGAAAACTATTTAAAATACGCTAATTAAGAATATGTAACCTTGTTCCGAGATTTCCGGAGGGAATTTTAGGGAAACCTCCTTGTGAAGAAAAATAAAACACTAAAGAAGAAAACTTTCAGCTGTTCTGAAAATTTTTGAATTATGTTACTCTATTCATGTATTATTTTATATATACTTTCTTGTGAACGACCAGAACAAGCTCTGGATATAAGTGTCGTTGGATTAATTCTTTTGATTTCCCTGATATGGTTGTGTAAAATGGAGCTTCACTTGAGTTGATAATCGGCTCTTATACCGGAGCATGTCCGACGGCGAACTGGTCTCAGCTTCCCCATCCAGCTGGGGGACATAAAATGAAATGATTTAAGCTGCAACAATTTAAAAGGAAGCTTCTGCGGGTTTATATCACTGGGTTTTGGCCTTCCTAGAACTTCTCGCGCCCAACAAGTGTTACCTTGTGGTTTTGCAGTAAGCTGACCTGGTATTTAGCAAATCTACTGTCTTACTATGCGGTCTTTGTAGCTACAAGAATGCTTACCCACTTCTGTATATATTTTGACTTAAAGATTATCAGAGAGCTATTTTGTACAAAAATGAAATGCTCTCTTCGTGTCTAGGCTAGGCAGTTGTCTGAGAAGGAACAAGGTGACCTAATGGATCTTGATAGTGTTCGCTTGTCTTACATTAGCTGGTGGGCTTTCTCCTTCTGTTTATCCCAAGTGGCTTGTGATTGGAAATTTAAATTGCTATGAGGTTACTTACCACTTTGTATTCATTGGTTCGTGTAAGTACTGGTTGAATTTGCCACACCAGTTGGTTCACTTGGATGTGTTTGGATCAAATCAGATGAGAAAAAAGAAATGAAAAATGGGAAAAATAGATGGTCAATAGTTCATGATAGTTGGATCGTCTAATGTTTTATTTTCAATTTTCCTTTTCCCCACAACAAAATCTAAAATCCAAGCATAGCCTTAGATTGTATTTGGATTATGGGTTTACGGGTGTGATTTTAAGGGAATGAAAAGTATTGATCAACATTTAATGTTGTGCCAGATGAACATTCAAATCCTTGTATAATTTATATACCGGGATTATTAATGAATGCTGCCATCATTTGCATTTTTTTTAGCCAAAAATCAAAATGATGACAGTACAAAAAGTTGAAGTTCTCCAATGAAAGAGGACTCCTACAACGGAAATCAAACCAACACATGGGGAGGATGGATTTCATATGCTTCAATTTTTCTGTTCCCTGGCTAATGAGAGTTCAGATTAGTAGGCATCTTGGGTTGTTGCATTACCCTTTGTAAAAAAGAAAATGTTGCAAGTTTTCATCAAAACTACAATCTGGTCCTGTTGGGAAACCAAATCTATTATCATCTCATCCTATTCAACAATTTAAAAAAAAAAGGCCCCGATCCCTCGTAAAAATGTTCACTAAATAGAATAATTACGCATAGGAAAAACACTGAGTTTTAGGGAAAAAATACGATTAACGTCATTAGAGCTAATTACAAGACGCCCTCAATCGGCTATCAAACCATAAGGAATAATGTTATCATCTCATCTATACGATCCCTAAATTATAACACAAACAACAAAAAAATGTGACGAAGCAAATTGGGATAAATATAAACCCTAAGCCTAAATTAGAGCGTCAGACTCAGGAATTATACGGTTCGGGCAGCACCATAAACGAATTTAATATTTTGAATTATAATTAATATTTAAAGTGAAAAATTTTTTTATTTTTAATTATTCTAAATATCAATTAATATATATTTGATTTAATTAAACGAATTAAAATGACTTAATATTAACAACTAATTAATGAGAATAGGGTAATTTGTCTTTGACATTTATTCATCATATCCAACTTTCAAATCTCCCTTCTCCAAAACACATAATTAATGTTACAAACACCAAATTACAAATCAATCATTCTAAAAGGTAGTCATCAACTTATTATAAATCCCCCTCATTTTAAACTCACCATCATCTAAATCACCCAAATAAATTCTTGCGCCAAACAGGGTTGGAGGTTGTTGTTAGGTGTTTGCTTATTAAGTGTTTGTATTTTTCTTATTTTTATATATCTACTTTATTTGATTCATATTTTTATACTTTTAAAATTTTATAAATAAGACTCTTAAAAATCTACAACTAAAAAAATAAACAAAAGATTACATATATATAAGAAAAATATTTATTAAAAAAAAGAAAAACTAATAAAGAAAAGAAGAAAAAAATCATAAAAAATGATTATTAAAAACTAAAAAAACTAAAAAAAATGAAATGGGGGTTGCGCGGCTTAGAGGAAGGAAAAAAGGGAGTGTAGGGTTTTTCAGGGCACAAGGGGTAAATTTAGAGGTGGGCCGCCAGGGGGGTTCTGGGACACAGGAGAGGGAAAAGCACCTCTCGAAAAGCTTTGCAACGACGTTGGCACTATCTGGCTAGCTAGACATAAATGAATTCCAATTTGCCCACCACCCATTTCAGAACCCCAATTAATTACTAATAAGCAACAAACAAAACCCCCCCCCAATACATTGACCACCTAAGAAGGCACATCTCGTTTTGGTAATGCTAAAAATTCAGTTTTTTTAATTTATTATTAACCAGACGAATTTTTTTTGCCTATTTTATTTTTTCATGACTTTACTGGTAGATGAAACAATGAAGCAAATCAGCAACAAATAAAATAAAAAAGCCAAAAAAAAGCAACGCAGAATGTGACGTTTTTGTGACGTAGGGTGAAACCAAAAACAATAATCAAAGAAACTCAAATACACTGGCTACCAAACATCGCCTAAGAACACACACTCATGGTACCAACAAATTTCTTACTACCAAAACCAGGTTAAAGCACGTATTTGCCATCCCAAGGTTACTGAACTAGTGTGTTGAGAAAGAAGCATGAAAACTTAAACTTCTTTCGTCTTCTTTTTTTTTTTAAAGATATCGTGCTCTTTAATGAATCATAAAATAAAAATATTGACTATCCGTAAGATAAACCACCAGATAGGGCGCGGTGGGGCCGCGAAAGACACGAGTGAAATAATTGAAAATTTTTATAACAATTGAGAGGTCTCAAGAACGCCTACATTTTATATTTCTTATGGTAATTCCTATAATTAAATTGTATTAAAAATTATAAAAGATCCTAATATGACCAATTTTTCATCATTTAAATATTTATAATTTTTAGATTCAGTTAAATATATATTTTTTATATTCATAGTATCTTTTTTACAATATTTTCGTATTTGTAGTAGCTAGTATATAACTTATAATTTTTAGTTAGTATTGATATTTTTATATTTTCGTCCCTCGTCCCCACATGCTTGTTAATTATAACCATTTTGAAATGTCTCAATTTTTTATCCGAGTTCAACAGAGAAAAGTATTGTAATTTCTATTTACCCTTTCTTTTATAATATTTTCAACCAAACTAAAAAAATTCAATATAATAGTATAAGTACAAGTAAAATAAAAAGATCAATCAAATTAAATATAAAATTATATTCTTAGAATCATCTTAAAATGATCACCAGAACCATAGAGTAGCCACATCAGCACGTGGACGTGTTGACAAATCGAGAGAACTCACCATGCACCAATCCATGAGAGAGAGGGGCAGATTAGTCCATACTTTCAAGTTAGGAGATTGAATTGAAATTACTTTACAAGTTTTCATATATGTAGAAATTTCCAAACACCAGTCCAGTCTGAATGAGATTACTCTATCTAGCAAGTAGCAACACTGTTTGTTATGAAACTGTGGGCTGACACACCAATATGTACTTAACCAACCACGTTTGGTCGGAGTGAAAAACACACAGGGACAGAACATTGGTTTCGGGACCACACCCAGTTTGACAAATTTTTTTCAGGTGGTTTGGTTTGGTCTGAAAAATAATTTGACCAAATATATCCTATATACTAGTAATTGTCCGTGTCCATAGGCAATACGACCAAAAAAAATTGTTTTCATTAATTTGATTGATTATTGTTCATCGCATGAAAATATAAATAAAAAAAATTCAAAAAATAATCCACAATAAGGTAGCAATTCTTTCTCGCAAAACTAACTAATATAAACTAACTAATCTAATTTAAAACGAACAAAGAGCTGTTTTCCCACTCAATGACAATCTAATCTAAAAATTTATTTGTTCTTTCAAACTTAATTCGTCACTCAATTTTTACAATTTTGCATTCAAACTTTTTCTTATTTTTTTAAGTACCCATGATTCTATTTTTTTTTTACTTTCACTATGATTTTATATAAAAAGAAATTAGGATTAAAATTTTATAACCCTTTATTTTATTTTTAATTACCCCTTTGAATTTTGTTTTTTCTTTTTACTTTCACTTTTAAATTTTTATATAAAAACATTATGAATAAAATTTTAATTTTTTTACTCCCACCTATATTTTTTATGAAGAAAAAAAACTATGGATCAAAATTTTAATATTTTTAAAAATTTCGATTGGTTGATAGTTATATGTTATTGTTATTGTATTTGAGACCCCAATCTGAAAATTAATATGTATTTTTTAGTAGTTTGATTTATCATAAAAATACATAAGAAAATCATCACTTTTAATGTATCAATACAGTAGTAAATTCAACATTACCTAAGAAACTAACTTCTAATCAATACTCTCCAAAAAAAATTATATATTTTTTTTATATAAAAATCAGAAGTTGAAGTAAACAATAAAATCAAGGGATATTAAAAAAAGACTACAAATAACAAATAACATATAACTATCAACCCACCGAAATTTAAAAAAAATAAAAATCGGGCATTCAAGGGGTAAAAGAAAATTATCACATTTATCATAATTCTTTTATATTAAAAATTCAGAATGAAAAGTACAAAGAAAAAATAAAGAATCAAGGGGTATTAAAAAAAATAAAGGGATTATTAAAAAAATTTATTAAAAAAATTATATAAAAATTCAGAAATAAAAAGTAAAAAAAAAAGAAATAAAAGGGCATTAAAAAAGTAATAAATAGTGGAATGTGAAAGTGAGGACGAGAGAGATGAGAGTTATGCTGGGGAGAGAGTGTGTGAAGTGATAGGAGGATGCGAGAGGGAACAAGTGATATTTGAGCGGGACAATAATTTCAGGTGAAATCGAAGCCGTTGGATCAACTCAAATTGATTTCAGCCGTAGATGCGAAGCGATTTGGATTCAAACTAAGTCCTGATTATAATATAGACTAAGTCAATGGCCGTTGCCCAGGGCATACAGGAAAAATAAAATAAAAATTTATTGGTCATCGATTTTGATGATTCATCATCGCGAAGAATAATAAAAGTAGTACACCACACACACCCCCACAAATAAGGTATCTCTCAGTACTTCTCAAAAACTACACTATCTTAAACCTAACTCATTTATTTTTAACTAACAGAAGAGACACTGTTATTCCCACCTACCATGAAAACCAGCACCCCTCGATATGACCTTTTGTGATTGACCTTCAACTTTATCGTCTCAATTCTTTCTCAAAGTATAATTTTGCCGTTCGCATTCCTTGATAGTATTTTTGAAATACCATTTGTTCTTTTTTTTTTTTACGTTTTACACTTCTGAATTGTTATATTAAAAAAAATTAATATACAAATTTTATAACCAATTATATTTCTTGTTTCTTTTACTACTCGTGATTTTTTTTCTTTTTCTTGCAATTCCAAAAATTATTAATAAATCAAAATTATAATTCTTTTTATTCTCACGTTAGTTTTTATTAAAGAAAAAAATATGGACGATCAAAATTTTTTAATATTTTTTAAATTTCAATGGGTGGAATAGTTTAAGGTTATTTGTTATTTGAGACTATTCGTGAAATTAGATTAATATATTTTTTCTAATTTGATTTATCATAAAAACCATACGAAACATATATTGTTTAACATATCAATGCAGTAGTAATTCCCCCCCCCAATATTATATAAGAAAATGACTGATAATCAATATCTATCTAAAAGAAAAGTGTGAGATAATATTTTGTTGTGGTGAAAAAAACTTATATAAAAAATTTAAAAGTGAAAAGTAAAAAAAAAAAAAGAATTTAGGGGTATTCTCCAAAGACTGCAAATCACAAATAAACATATAACTATCAACATCGAAATTTAAAAATCATTAACAATATTAATTGATATTTTTTTTTTTTATAAAAAACATAGGTGATAGTAAGAAGAAAGGGAACTGATTTCACACTACCTATATGGTATGATTCTGCACTCTCATTTGGAGTGCAGAATCCTGTTGGCAGTGAGAGGCATGAAGATCAAGTGTCACAAAGAACTTATAAAATTTTATCATATTTATTTTTATAGTAAAAAATTCGAAAGTGAAAATAAAAAGGAAAAAACGAATCAAGGGGGTCTATTAAAAAAAATAAAATAAAGTAGTGATAAATTTTAATAATTTGTTTTTATATAAAATTGCGTAAGTGAAAGTAAAAGAAATAAATAAAGGAGTATTAAAAAAAATAAAAGGATGAAGATTGAATGGAATGAAAGTGATAGGAGGAGAGAGAGTAAGCGTTAAGGAGAGAGAGAAAGTGGAAAGTGATGGAAATTAGAGAGAATGAAGTGGTGTTTGAGCGGAAAAAAATAATCTTAGATGAGAATCTGAGGTTGCGATCACATTCCAATGAATTTGAGCCGTAGATATGCGAGAGATAGATTTTAGATTCTAAACTAAGTCCTGATTTATATTTAGAGATATCTATAAGTATATACCTATATAGATATATATATATATATATTAGTAATTGTTAAAAAAATCACATGAAACAATTTCATTGATAGTAATAATACAAGTAAAATTAAATTTATAATTAAAACATAACAAAAAAACAAAAATGAGATTAAAACAAAAATAGGAGCGAGTCTGTAAAACAATCTCACTTAAAAAAGATGTGCCACCTTGCACGAAGCTCAACTTTTGTCTCTCTCCTCAAAACTGAAAAACCAAAAACTATAAAAACATATTATATGTGAACAAAATCTAACTTATTATCAAAAGTGATAGTTAGTACTCATGTTTATAGTGTGAAAGTGTTGTTTACTAATAGCTTAGAAGGCAGGTGCGTTAGTACTAATGCTTTCCGTCAGAATGTGTGGTCACTAACCACGCTTTCAATCAATGCTACAAAATCTCAAAAAAAGTCGTGATCACTGTTGCACTTTCTCTCTCTTAGACGATCGAGTTCATTGAAGATGTGACGATCAGAGCTTCATTTCTCGGCGATCTCCTCCGTCTATCTCGAAGTTTCCATCTCTCTATGGTGTGTCGCGCAACATATCTGTGTGATAGGGTAAAAATATTTAATATATCTAGTTTTATGGAGAATTATGCTAAACACAAAACAAAACAAAGTATGATCTTGTGAACAAATTAAATGTAATTTTAATTATCCAAATCAAACCATAAATTTTAATTTCGTAGTAATTTACCTCATTAGTTAGTCTTCACCCATCTATGGGTGTTGCCGTTTTAAAGGCCTAACGAACCAGTCTCATTCTACAAATGGCAAAAAAAAAATCAAATGACAAACCACAAACTCTTAATGTATTCTTATTAATCGGTTTGATTAAGGGGCTTTAAAAGGGATATCACTATATGAAGCACTATACGAAGTCATTTAATGAATTTGTATAGAAACTGTTAGTTCGTCGTTAGCCCTAGGTAGATAAGTTGGGATGACATTAAATTGGTAGGGAATTTACCAATAACACACTTTCATCTTGTCGTAAGTCTCGTTACAATTTACAAAACAATACCAACTTCCCAAACCCCGAATTAGCGACTGAGCCACTCTACCCACACTTACAATCGTCAAGAAGTGGTCTATTCCACTCATAGCCATTCTAAGTAGTACAACAGAAGAAATCTTATTGTCTCCCATCCAATAGTCGTAGGACAGAATTATGAAATATCAACAAACCCGTGCTTCTTTGCACAAGAGCATTTGAAAAGAATTGATATTTCTCCAAACATCCGTTACCATGAAATGAGCAGTTAATGACCACAGTCCTCCAATATTTATGAAGGCTAATTAATGCCATTTAATCAGGCCCATAGTCCTCATTGCAGGAGCAATTGCCACTGTGTTTCAACAGCACCATCAACTTGATTACATTGGCCATCCTGCCAGTTTTGTGTATTTCCAGAGTATGACGACTATTAGAAATTAATCTATTGATATAGACTGGAACAGACAAATTTTGGAATTTGCAAAAATGAACACAAAAGCTGCACACCAATAAATAGTGTTAATGTGCGAGATGGGTAACTCTGGTTCCAATCTCCAAAATACAGTTGTAATCTGTACAGTATAATCATGAATCAAGTCGATGGTTAATTTCTGCAAATCTTCATTCAAGAAAATGGAGAGTTTGATCAAGTGATGGAGAATTTTGATCTCAAAAAACTCCAAACGATCTCTCTAATAGATTATATTAGACTGGAGGCTCTACAAAAGCTAACACGTCGAATAGCACCATCAAGACGTTGAAGTGCACTAATTAAATGCAAAGAGAATCTGAAGAATGCTGCGGGGAGCTGAAGAGTATTAGACCAAAGGTCCTTCTCTGTAATTGAGAACCTCTATTAGAGTTCAATAAGGGTAGTAATTTCGATTCCCCCTAGATTTGAATTATTTTGTAGATTAATTGATAATTAATTGCCAAAGGAAAAAATGCTACACAATGGCGCAAAAAATCTCTATGACAGTGTGAATGAAAGTTCATAAATATAAGTGAAAGTGTATTGGGAAACACGTGAAATGGGATAAATATCCGTGCAAAGTATGCAAATAATCTATTTCAAAATAAGAGTAAATTTTTGAACTTATTGAACGTAGCAATAAAATCCGGCAATAAAACACGAGATGGGTAATCTATTTACTACTACTCACATAAATAGATTTACATAACAATGAAAGTAATAAGGTCTAGCTAAGAAGAAAGGTTTTATGAATAATATCTTTCTGATTTCTGTCCTAGACCAAATTCATCATCTCCGTGATTGCTTCCATGGCGACTCCGACAAAAATCCTCCTCGTGACTGCTTCTTAACGGCGGGTATTACATGCCAAAATAAACTATAAACTTGAAATAATAAGAGTCTGGTGGTTGTGAGGTGGGTTGTTTGCTGCCTAGAACTAGAACACCAATCAATAGGAAGTTCGATTATCAATTAGAAAAAAAGCACACTCGACGTATTGAAGCATACGGCCAAAGATACACTCATGAAAC
>VIGQ01001597.1:12500-14303 GCA_009663005.1 Actinidia chinensis | reverse complement strand
AATTTGAAATTCGAATTCCCAACCATCCAAATAGAACGATTGAGTGAGTGACCTGTGAAGACACCATGGCTGTGGCATTGAGCAACCCTTTACACAACTGATAGAGAAACTCTGGACGAGGGAAGGGGAAGAGGGGAGGGATTAGGGGACTTTGCGGTGGGAATCAATGAACTTTTTTGAGGTCGGTATCGAGGTAACTCGAAACGAGGTAGAGTAAGGCTTTGCCGTGCTTGTTTGTCGCTGTGCCTCGACACAGAGGAGCCGGACAACGTCAGACGCGTGGCGAAAGCATCTGGAGGCGTGAGCCTCCCTGAGGGCGTTGCGGGACCCTTTCCTCGTCCATCTCTAGGCGAGTCTTCTTCAAGGCCACCATTTGTCCGGTCTCCCTTGTTTGTCCTTTTGCTTGGTACAAACCTTTCTCGTACGTTCCTTCCCCTACCTTCTTCTGCAGCTTCTTCTCGTACTTCTCCTTAACTATGATTCTGAATGACCTTGATTAGATCACATCCGTCTGATCTGGTCTCTCTCGTCTCCCGATCATCAACCACAGAAGTAGAGCACAACTTGCAAACCATAAACCCTATGATGTTTTTCCTAGCTCTGATGAGAGAGGAAGAGAGAGAGAGGAGGGAGGAGCGGTCTGTAATTTTGGTTTTGAAAGGAAGAATTGATGAGAAAACAAAGGAGCGGAGCATTGAACCGCAAAGCACGTGTTTCCCTCCCTCTGCTTTCGAAATTTGAATTCCCCTTCCTAACGGTTTCCTGCTTTCATAAATGATCACTTTTTTAAAAAAATAACCCCAATGTTGTACACTGGTGACAAATTAAGCCCTATATTCCTTTTCTTTTCAATTTAAACCTTGCAGTTTTAGATATGTACCATTTTTAGTTAACAATAATACTACTAACACACACAATTGCTCAAACTGTCTCACATGAGGTATATGGACCCCATACAAAGTTATAAGAGAGTTTGTGTAAATGAGTGTGTTTGTAACTTTTCTATTTGATTAATTAACGCTAACAGAATAACATTAATTTGGTCATTTTCCATTCCGACTTTAAGAGAGACTTTTATCAATTTTGCTCTACACTGTAATAATCCCTTCGTATTTGTCAAGTTTTTAATTAAAAAAACATAAAATGGACGGGACAAGTGAATGAAAATAGGGCGGGGGGAGACATAGTTGGTGTGTGGCAGACAATGACGGGGAGGGGGGGGGGGAACCCAGGAGATTGGTGTCGTGGTCGGTGGCAAGACAGTGGCACTTCCCTTTGACAAACATTAATTCAACACACGCAGTAGCACAATTGTCAATCAAAAATTCAAATATTGATCAAAATCTGAGCAGAAAGGTGCATCGGTGGCAGTGTTATTCTGTTAGGAAGAATTTTATTATTAAGGTGGAGATTGTTGGATTTGGCGAACTTGACCAAAAATTTGGTGCCGAAAGGTGCATTGGTAGCAGTGTTACTCTGTTGGGATAAGGTTTTCGCCAAGGCGGAGGACTTGGTTGAATTCAAACTTTTAATTGGATTTGAATTCAAACTCCCAACCTATATATATAGCTTTTATGGCTGTGTATTTTGAGTGAGAAAATCAGAGAGATGTATAGTGAGGGAACCATCACCAGATCACTACTAAGAGAGTGAGATACAATACATATTGTTATCTGTAATTCAAATCATTGTGAATATTTCTGTGTGTGTGGGTAATTGGTGTAAATCGATTTGGGGCACAACAATTGCCATAAGTTCAAATCAAAAAGCATCTAAAACACATTGATTGATTAGATAATTCTG
>VIGQ01001597.1:2500-5000 GCA_009663005.1 Actinidia chinensis | reverse complement strand
AGCTCCCCATTCCTTTCTTTCTTCTAGACCATCTAAGATCAATAAAGATAAAAATAAAAGGCTGGTAGAAGAAGAACCGAAGAAGAAGACAAAAAGGCGGTGGTATTTGGGAGGAAGAGAAGTTTACTTTGTTTTGCCCAAATAGTTACCAGTCACTCTACCAACATCACCCACACATGAACAACAGATATACGTGGTTCGCCAACATGCCTACATCCACGGATAATCTGTGTCTCATGTGTGTGGTTGATTTTGGGAGAGTGACTGGTAACTCGTTTTTTTTGGCTCCCCAAAAACAAACAATTGGTATGCAGAGCCAAATTCGAGTCCCCGGAGAGTCAACCGGAGGCACCGGAGTACATCTTCGAATTCTGCCAAGTCAATTGCTCAACAACCTGAGATTGAGCATATCCCATCTACTTCGTCTCTCGATACTAGCTCCAGCACCAAACGTAGCACACTCCGTACTCCAACGAGCCCTCAACACGCGCCGCCTGAGTTTTCCGGCGCTGTCAGTCTAAACGCGCCCCCACGGCATCCGGCGAGGAAGACGATGGGATCGCCGCTCCAGCTCGCCTCCACGCGCCCGGAAATTGCGCCACTCGCCCGCACGCGCACTGATGGAAAGGGTCCCGCTCACCCTCACGCGGCTCCCAACGCGCGCCAGATCAGCCTCACGCCCGCCACCCCAGCGAGTGGCGGCAACTCTCAGCCCAGGTCCCACACGCGCCCACCCCGCACGCGCCCCTTCACCATCAGCTTGGGCTATTGGCGGCAACTCGCAGCCACAACACGGCCACTCGCCCCAACCAGATCCTGTGGTCACGCGCCTGCCACCCCCGCGCCGATTCAGCCGCCTCCCACCCGCGCCGGACTGAGCCGATCCGCGATGACCGCGCCGATCCGGTCCAACAGGAGCCGTTGACCGTTTGAACCCGAGCCGCTGACCAGTCAACCTTAAGCCGTTGACTTCCAGCCCGTTGATCGGAGCCGTTGACTGTTTTGACCAAACCGCGAGCCGCGTTTGACCAAGCCAGCTGTGACTTCGACCCAGTCGTTGACCGTTCAACGTTGCCGTTTATCACGTTGACCAAAAATGAAAAATTCAACTTTGGTCCCTCCTTTCTGATATTTTCAGTTTGGTCCTTGGAGTTTGGGAATGGCAATAGGTCCCTGGAAAAATTAAAATTTCAATTAGTCCCTGAATTCTGATTTGATCAATTTGGGTTCCAGAAGTGTCCCTGATTTTTGCCAGAAAAGCCTGTCTCTAGTTTTCCCGTCATTCCGGATTCATCCGCGGAGATCGTTTTTTAGAGATTTTTGCTTCCATTTTTGGAGAAGTAAGAAGGCGGTAGTAATTTGAGAGCTGATCAAAGCTTTCAGATGCGGATTGACGCCCAGAAAATCAGGATGAGGATGAGATGAACAGAAGTGATTGGGCATATCATACAATCTCCTTGAACACAGGGTGTTTCCGTTCCAACAGTAGCACGATGAGATGAGTTCTCCTGGGTTGTGCCACAATTGGCGAACAAAATGATCGAGTCCAGAAAGAGGCCACAGGAGAGGTCAAGAGAAGAGCCATAGAAGAGGTCTCAGGAGAGGTCGAAGAAGAGGCCAGAGAAGGGTCCAGGAGAGGTCAAGACAGTAGGGCTAGAGAGAGGTCAAGCAGATGATGGCGGAGGGCATAATCCAGAGGTCGCACTTTAAGTTGCTTTTATTGCGACCAGGAGTGACAAGAGAATTGTCCCAAGGAACAAAGCCCAATCATTCCTTCAGCAGAGGCAGCAACAACAGCATGATGGCTGTGGAGGAGACGTTACTAGCAGGCATCGGCAGATGAAGATTAGATTGGATTTCTATTTCAGGAATGTTGCTTACCACAACTTTTGGCATAGATAGAGGTGTTCTCTACACATGTAGCATGCGCGGGCTTGTTCGGTATGGCTAAAACGTGCGATTTGTTGGCAAAGGACGTTCCCGGTTCCCGCATGGCAAGACGGAAGATCCATGAAGGTGACGGCCGGTGTAAGGCATGTTTCACATTGATATGCAGGAGTCGAAGCGATGAAGTCTTTGAAGCTATTGGAGAAACACTCAGAGTTTTCAAGGAAACAGGAGAAGCTGCAGGAGAAGGAAGACTGGAAGGCTATACTCGACTGAGGGAGTGTCCAGACAAGAGGAGCTGTTGTCGCGACTAGACGCCATCAACAGGGTATGAGCAAAATGGACGATGAAGCAAAAAACCGTTGCCACAGAGGCAACGCAAAGCAAGCGCAGGAGACCTGATGGATGTACTTTGAAGATCACATGGACCAGGAGCGGCAAGGAGATGCTTGGGATAGCGTGCAGAAGTCTGGCCAGACACGAGAAGGTGTAACAACCAGTGCAGGATGTCATGATAAGCTCAGAGGAAGAGACAGAGTAGCTGTACAAACAGCCGACTGGCGTGACGTCGCCGGAACAATCTCTTCGCTCAAGATAAGTGATGGGTGATCTC
>VIGQ01001585.1:7500-16773 GCA_009663005.1 Actinidia chinensis | reverse complement strand
CATATCGGTATTCGGCCTCAAATCAGATAAATCAGAAATAGAAAGTTAAAGAAATTTTATTAAGTTGTATTCATAATAAATATGAGACTAAATCAAAAGTTTATGTTTGGGATACACTCCTGTTCGAACATTTATATTGAACATCAAGTATTTTTGTATAAAGAAGACATTTGTTTAGATTGTTCTATCAGATTTATTGATTTGTTATTAAAAAAAAAACTTTACAATCATTTTATAATTAAGAAAAATTAAAAGGTAGCACATGTAATTAGCAAAGGACTAATATAATTTAAGGCTCCGTTTGGTACCAGCTTTTCGGCTGATTTTTTTTAAGCTTACAAGCAAAAAAGCTAGCCAGAGTTGTTTTTTTTACTTTTTATTTTTGTTTATTTTTAGTTAAAGTAAAGCCATAAAAACAAAAAAACTAAAAAAATCTTAATTTTTTTGGTAGTAAATTTAAAAAAAACTTAGTTTTTAAATATTACCAAAGAGAGCCTAAATTAGATAGTAATAATTCGGAGACGAAGTATAAAAAAACTCAAATAATTTAATGGATAAAAGTGATAAAAACCCTAATATGTTCTCAGTACTCTCATAATCCCCCAATTACGCTTACGAACCAACGACCACCTTCTCCACCATTGCCACTCCAGAGCTGCCTCCAACCACTGCTTCCACCAAAACTACTTCCATTTGGTGTGGGGACTAGGAATTTAGTCCAGAAGGGAATTGTTGGGATCTAGCCCAATGAAGAAATTGAAGAAAGCCCAGATGAAAGCCCATGAGCCCGATGATACCCAAGCCCAGGGCCCAAACCAATATTCTAGGATGAGAAAGAAGGGAAAAGAAAGAGGCGGAGAAGCAGAAGAGGGAAAAAGACAGAGAGTCTCTGACTTCTTGTCAGAGAAGGCGGCCGATAAGAAGACGAAGACTGCGACGCTCCCTCCCTCTCCATGATCAAGAATGGAGGCACAACAAAGAGATCATCATGAGCTCATCTTCTCTGCTTGAGGACATAAATTGAGAAGGTGCCAGAGAGAGAAGACGGAGTGCAGGACATTGTAATCCTTGGGGCATTACTGAGAGCACACAACATGTTTGTTTGTGTGTAGGGGGGCGGAAGTGGAAGTGGGCTATGATTTGGGGGGTCTGGTAGTTGCTATGGTGCTAGTGAGAGCACCGAGAGAGATCTGACAGAGAGTGGGTAGAATGATTAGCTGTGAGAGAAAGACAGTGAGAGATGGTGAGAGTGCTGAGAGGTGAGTGAAGATGAGCTCCTCCTAAATGTACTCATGTAATTCATTCGGTGATAATGAATTGACGGTTCCTCTCTGTGGACGTAGGCAGTGGTGCCGACCACCGTAAATCTTATCGGTGTGGTATTGATGTTGGTAGAGTGGACGTGGTAACTCGTTTGGGGCAAAAACAATTGGTATCAGAGCAAAGTTCGAAGTCACCGGAGAGTCACCAGAGCGATTCGGCGTACGAAAGGAAGCCGATTTGAATTCTGACTAAATACGAAGTGCTCAAAAATGACGTTGAGCATACAACCAGATTCTCTCATCGAGACGAAGCTCCAGCACAAAAGGATTCCAAATCGGAATTCAAGACGAGCCCCACGCGACTCCGTTTGAAGTTTGGCGCGTCGATCCACGGCAACCACACGCGCGCCAACAAGGTTAGAAGCGGCTGGATTTCAAGCGCCACACGCCCCACGCCCGGGGGAAGTTATGGGAAGTTACACACGCCCTGCACACGCCGACAGGACGGCGTTCCCGACCACACCCCGCACGCCGCACCCACGCGTTGCCAACGCGCCCCCACGCGCCAAAAGGGATGGGCGGCCAATCACAGCACTAGCACGAACGAGCCTGACACGCGCCAGGAGAGTGTGGCAGCAACGCGCAGCACGCGCCCCACGCGCCAGCCGATCCAGGCATCACGTGCCAGCTGATCCGCGCGTGAGCCGATCACCCGAAGCCGCGCGTGCACCAACACGCGCGCAGCGCCAGAGCCGATCGATCCGCGAGCCGTTGACCGGTCAAAAACCCAAGCCGTTTGCACCAGTGTTGACCGCCGTTGACCAGGGCAAAACATTGACCGTTGACCAGTCAACCCAAAAATTGGCACTTTTTCTATACTTTCGGTTAATTACAGATTGGTACCTGAGTTTGGGAAAATACAATTTAGTCTCTGAAATTCTGATTAATCAATTTGGGTCCCAGAAGTGTTGATTTGACAGAAAAGCCCTTTCTGAGTTTTCTCGGCATTCCGGATGTCATGCGCGATGTAGATTTTTAAAGATTTGCTTTCTATTTTGGAGAAGTAGAAAGAGTATAAAGCGTAGACGGCGAAAAAGTTAAAGTTAAAATTTGAGAGCCCTGCTGATCATGCTTTCAGATGACGGATTACGCCCCAGGGAAACCGAGGATGAGGAATGAGGAATGAGATGAACATGAAGACGATTTGGGCAGATCAGACAATGCATTGGACACGAGGGGTTCCATCATGAGCACAATGAGGATGAGTGTTTGCCAGATCAAACAATGCATTGAACCCGGGGGTTGGTATTCAACATGTGTAGCACGATGAGACGAAGAGTACTCATGGTTATGACCAGTTAAGCGAGAGTTACCGGGTGGTGGTTTAGGGCTGTGAAAAAAACCGACCAACCGCCAAATCCGACCCGTCGAACCGAATTTTAGATTGGCGGACGGGTTTCGATTTCTTATACGGTCGGATACGGGTTTAACTTGAAGAAATCCGAAACTTTATTCGGACGGGGACGTGTCTGGCGGATCAACCCGTCCCAACCCGCGAATCCGATTATTTACATCGCCCTTCTCTCTCTCTAGCATAGCCCTAATTAGCTATCTTATTAGGGTGCTGTTCACTATTCAGGACTTCAGAGTAGACTATCAGTCTACCGACCTACATATTCTAATGTCTTACTCAATCAGCCTGTATTGGATCTATTGATATGGTTGATACTATGATCAACATAAGAGAAGCCTCTCTTCTTAAGTTTTATCACAGAAGTTCTGTCATCAATTCTCATCACACGGGCCTCTACCCTTTCTCCAGATCTCTCTCTCTCTCTTAGACTATCAGTGCTGCTTGCAAGTTTCAAGTTTCAAGTTGATATCTCTGCGATTTGCCATAGTGCCATGGGGCCATCAATCGAGTCAAACACTCAAAATCCAACAGCGTCGCCTACGTCCTAGTGCCAGGCCCATCAGTCGAACTCCAAAGTCCAAACAACGTGCCATCGTTTACGCCCCTTCTCTCTCACTCGTCACTCTATACCTCTGCCCTTGCCGAATCCTTCTTCCACTGTGCCAAAATTGCAAATCTCCGAGTCTCCCCTTACCTGAGATTCTGAGAAACCCCTCTTCCTCTCAACAACTTTAAGGCCTCCAGACTCAAGGCTCCAGAACCGACGCCATCGCTGCGACTATGAGGTACTTCCACTATTTTACTGATTTCTTTTGCTTATGGGAGTCGATATTACTTGTGTCATGTAAATATTTTGTTCAATTTGAAAGTCTGATTATGGCTTTGTGTTTTAAGAAAATGCTTTTAAAAAACCTATAATTCTTGTTGATAGTAGCTTAATGTGCTGCATTTGATGTCATATAATATCATGTAGGCGTGTTCCTTTCGCCCAACAGGTAGTTAGTGGGGTACAACAGTTGTGGAATAGGATTTTTTCACAAACATAATTTTGTTTTTGTGATTGCCTAGTTGACTCATATGTATTAATCTATTTAATTTTATCTTTGGTGGTTTGTAGTTTGTACTAGATCATGGATGTAATGCCATAGCCATGGACAGGGATGCTCAAGATGATGGCCAACGACATGACTTAAAACCCAAGTTACGGAGCAGGACACTGCCCAAGCAGAAAAGAAGTTACTAGCAAGCGTTTTTGCCGCAAGAAAACAGGTAAACCCCCAAAACCACAAATGGATATGCAGTGGAAAAGGGTAGTGGGAGGAGGGTACCATCAAGAGATTGGACTCATTTTAAAATTAGAATCAGAACATAGCACAAGGAAAGCTGAGTGCAAATATTGTAAGAAGGTGTATGTAGCTGATTCCAAGTTTAATGGGAACAAGTAACCTGGTTTAAGCCATGCCCCTGCACATGTTGTGCCAAAAACAAAAAATCCTTACAATGCTCTGAAGTAAAGGGACAAAAAAACCTTGGGTTTTTCAACCTAAAAAAGATGGAGAAAAGGGCGTAGTTTAGAACTTGTATCATGAGCTTTTAAGTGGAAGCTGCTAGAAAAGCTTCTTGCTGAGAAGATGATTTGTAACTGATGAGTTATCATTAGGTTTGTTGGAAGGGAGTTGGTTTTAGGAAATTTTGTGGTGTTTACAACCTAAGTTTAAGGACAAATCCCATCAAGTATATACCATAACTCGAGACATTGTGGGAATTTTAATCATGAGGGCAGAAACATAAGTGAAACAAAGTTACTAAGGGCTTAGAGTTTGTCTAACCACGGATACATGGACATCAAACAGAAAATCTGAATTATATGTGCCTACTGCCCCATTTTAGTTGATGATGATTGGAACTTCAGAAAAGATCATTAATTTTTGTCAAGTTGAAGATTATAAGGGAGATACACAGGTAAAAAAATTGAAATGTGCTATTGGAATGGAACATTGATAGTATATTTACTTGACAGAGATAATGCTAGTTCTAATAACAATACTATCAAATCTGAAGAGGAAAACAAAAAATTGGACATGGGATGTTTTGGAGAATGAGTTTAATATGAGTTGTTGTGCCCCATATTTTGAATCTAATTGTGAGTGATGGATTGAAAGAACTACCACACCGCTATGCTCGGGGGCGTGTGTGTTGTGAGATATGTTAGATCATCCCCAAATAGGTTTGAGATTTTTAAGAAATGTGAAGAGAGGGAAAAGCAAAAAATTGATGTAAGAGTTTGTTGTGCCTTGATTGTACCAACTAGGTGGAACTCTAACTATCTAATGTTAGAAGCGCCTTGTAATTGAGAGTGCCTTGAGAGAATGGAGGAGGATGGAACATCAATTTCAAATATCACTATTTGGATTATGATATTGCTGGACGATAATATATCTAGTATAAGGGGTATAACTCTGGCCCTTCCAACAAAGCAGGATTGGGATAATTGTAGAGTTGTTGTGAAATTCTTGAAAACTTTTTCTACAATGCAACGAATAGGTTATCAGGCTCTCTTTATGTAACTTCAAATTGTTTTTTTGATGAGTAGGCTTGTGATTCAAAACCAAGATCAAGCAATTACTCAATATGAAGAAGATTTGTTTCTGTCTTCAATGGCCAAAAAAATGAAAGAAAAGTTCGACAAGTTTGGGGGGGGCTGATAAAATAAATCTTCTAGTCTATATTGCTGTGTGGTTATTGATCCCGAAAGAAGTTGAAGTATTTGAATTTTGTTTGTCACAATTTCTTGAAGAAACAATTGTAATGAGATGACTAGCCAAGTAATAATTGCTTGATTCGTTTGTATGAGTTTTGGTCAAAAGAATCAGCAACTGTTGGAAGTGCCTAGTGCAAGTGACCCGTTCCAATTCGAGGTAGATGTGACTGTTTGGATGATCCACATGCACTTATAGCTGTCAATTTAGGATCTTATCTGGAGGAGGAAGGAGGATTAAGTATTCAGTGTTTGCCAAAAAATGAAAAGTTGAGAAGTACTTGGGGGATACTGTGAAGGTGCAAAAATGTTACGTTTGATATAGTGGCTTGGTGGAAAGCTAATTCTTTCAAAGTATCCAGAGTTGTCCCAATTAGCACGCGATGTTGTGGCATGCCATTCACAGTGGCTTCTGAGTCTATTTTAGCACAGGAGGAAGAATACTTGACCCCTTCCGTAGTTCTCTGTTCTCTATGAGTGGGTTTGAAGTTCTTAGTTGTGCCCAAAATGGCTTCGAAGCTCACTCCCAAATTGCTCTTCGAAGGGCTAGGGGACAATAGTGTTGAAGACTTTGAAAAACAATGTGAAATATATTCTTTATACTTTTGTATGTTTTTTAGGTTTACTTTCAATAGACGTAACGTACAAAAGTAAAGAACTAAATTCTGACATTTTCTCCACAAAATCAAGTGATCTTGGAAGCTCCACCCATTGCCCCCCACCCAATGTCAATGGAACTGCTGACTGACTTGAATTACTGGATTTGGTAAAGTAATTTTAATTTTTCAATTTCTTAGCATTCACTTCAAAGGTTCTTTCATTAGGTGGAACTTCTATTTTCAATTTGTTATGTTGTTTTTGCAGGTAGTAAGATACATCAGTTCTTTTTGAAGCTTCACCCATTGAACCTAGTTTCTTTTATGTTGTTTTTCTGAAGTTTTAGCAAAATTTACTGTAGCCTAATTTTTGTGAACTTTTGGATTTTGATGTAATGATAGCAAAAGCTTAGCAGCTGCCCAAGGTCACACTGGTGAAAGATGAGAGTTAGAATTGAAACTTTTTAGAAAAAGCCATATCTCGTTTATTCCATTTGTTTCTTGCTAAATGTGATTCTGTGTTCAAATTTAAAAGTCTTTGTCATGCCTCATGGTAACTATGGGATTCATTTTAATTTTATTCTGTTTTATGATAAGTGGAGCATTTTAAAATTCTGTACTCAATTGTTTTCAATCTATAGCCTTAAACTTAAAGTTTTTTCACTAGGTGGTAGAGTAATGGTTGGTAATGGTTATTTCCAATATTTGTATGTTTGTTTTTTGCAGTTAGAAAGACACCCATCAGATTCTTTTTTGTTGATATTGTTCGATGGCCATGCTGGAACAGGATACTAAATTGTTCGTGGCTTTCTTTTTGTTGTTGCTGAGCTAACAGAAGTTTTCTTTTTTTTTTTTTTTTTTTTTTGCTGGAATTGTTTGCTGGAGCCATGCTGCAACAGGATTTAGTAATTGTCCACTATGGCTCTTTTGGTGTTTGCTTAGCTACAGAGTCTAGGTTATTGTTAAATGTAAAAATTGTGAATTGGATGTCCAAGTGAACTGTCAATTTTGGTTCAGTGCATTTTGTTGCTGAGTTTTCTTTTTTGACTATTGCTGAGCTACAAAATTGTTTTACTTTAGAAGTCATATGTGGAATTCTTAAGTGTTGATTTGACAAAAACCATATCTTACAGAGCTTGAACAAGTCCATATATGTGGAATTTATTGTTACAAGCTGCAGGCGTGCATATGAATATTTCAATTTATTATCTAGTTGTGAGAACTTGAGATAGTATTATCTTTTGGTCAAAATTCAAACATTGGCACTATTGCAGTAGTACACTTATTGCTGTTGGAATGTCTACTGTCTACTGTGCAATGTGATGCAAAAACAAGTGTTTCAAGCCGAAATTGTGCAATGCGTCATATAATCAAATATATAATCAAATATTTAAGTAAACAAAAATGAGCAAAATTTTACTGTTAAAGTGGATTATAAAATCCGACCAAACCCGACCATCCGACCGTAAAACCCGCCAATCCGCTCATTGGCAGATCGTGCCGGCCGGTCGGACTCGGATTTCATAATGTCAACCCGAACATATTCGGGCGGCTGAGGGATTCTGTCAAAACGACCCGCCCGACCCGGGGGTAAACACCCCTAGTCCCGGGAGAGAAGACATATCAGAACAAAGCCTTAAGGAGGAGGCTTGTGTGGAAAACTTCAGAGAGGGATATAGTGGCGGAACAAACGAGCGAGTCCAGAGGAGAGCCACAGGAAAGAGGTCAAAGAAGAGGCTAGAGAAGAGGGTGGGGGGTCTCCAGAAGGAGGTCACAGAGGTTAGGAGAAAAGTCAAAGAAGAGAGATACGGCAGATGACGCAGAGGCCAGATCCAGAGTGGGTCGCACTTTTAAGTGCTTTTATTGAGACCAGGAGGGACAAGAAGAATGTCCAAGGAAACAAAGCACAAAGATCAGTCTTCAAATGGCGACAAGCAACAACAACAATGGATGGCTGTGTGATGAGAGTGATGGTCTCCCTAGCAGTCCGGCAGATGAAGAGTCAGATTGGATTCTGATTCAGGAATGCTTACCACTTGTGCAGAGACAGAGAGGTGTTCTCTACACAGTAGCAGGCGGAGGGACTTTGTACGGATGGATAACGACGCGACTATGGCAAAGGACAGTCCGGTTCCGCTGGCAGACGGGAGATCCATGAAGGTGACCGGGGAAGGCATGTTCATGAGATGCAGGAGTCGAAAGCGATTGAAGCTTTGAAGCTACGTGGAGGAATTACTCCGAGTTTCCAGGAAAACAGGAGGAAGCGGAAGAAGCTGCCAGGAGAAGGAAGACTAGAAGGCGTATACTGACTGAGGGAGAATGTCCAGAGAGGAGAGCTGTGTTGTCCGACATAGGTCCAGTGGTATTACAAGAGTGAAATGACGAAGGAAAAGCAATCGTTGCAAGAGGCACGCAAAAACAGCGAGAGTACTTGAGGTGTACTTGAAGGATCCACAATGGAACAGGAGCGCAAAGCGATGCTTTAGGATACGTGCGGAAAGTTAGTTTGGCCAAACACGAGAAGGTTGTGCAATAGTGCAGGATGTCCATGAAGAAGTTCGAGGAGAGGAGACAGATCGAATGCACAACGGACAGGGCGCGACGTCGCCGAAACGAGTCTCTTCGCTCAAGATCAGTGGAGGTAGGTACTCTCAGTTGTGCCACACAAGGGAGGAGGATGGCAGTCAGTACGAGCTTGCAAAGCGAGTTACTTGCCAGCGCACCCGGTGAAGGGGAAAGAGAAGAGCAGAGCACCTAAGTGAGGAAGTTGCAGTCACTCGGTTGGAACGTGCAGTCACTTCAGAGGGAAGTGAAGTTGCCCGTGGATGAGGGGTGCAAAGATCTCAGATATGTCTTGAAGATTTACAGGGGAGCTGGACCAAAAAGTTATCGGGATGGATAATTGAAGAATCAGATTACCCTCCAATGGCGGAGGGGAGATTGTTGGGATCCAGCCCAATGAAGAAATTGAGACAGCCCAAGATGATTGAAAGCCCATGGAAGCCAAGATTAACCCAAGCCCAAGCCCATAAAACAATTCTTCTAGGATGAGAATGAAATGGGGAAAAGAAAGAGGCGGAGAAGAGAAGAGGGGAGAAAAGACAAAGAGTCTCTGACTTCCTGTCGAGAAGGAGCGAAAGAAGACGGAAGACAAGACTGAGGACGCTCCCTCCCTCTCCATGGTCCAGATGGAGGAGGCTACGAATGAGCTCAGCCATGAGCTATCTTCTATGGCTCTGAGGA
>VIGQ01001578.1:42500-47176 GCA_009663005.1 Actinidia chinensis | reverse complement strand
GTTTTGGAGTAGGGACATGTTCGGTGGATCGAGGGTTGGTGCAGATCGGATTGATCAGTCATGATAATGTTGACAAAACAGATTCTGTACAGCTTAAACGGCAGATCAAAAGGCGGGTTGAAGGTAGGAATAAGAACTACTTTACTCTAAAACGGATTTGAGTAGTTTAGCATTCTTGTTGGGGTCGTGGTACTCGAAAACTTGATTTTATAAGCTAGTGGAATAAAGGGTCAGGTTAGTTTCTCACCTCATTGTTTGAAGGGTTTTTCATGGTCAACTTCTGTCCAGATGTTCTGGATGATCATGAGGAATAAACATATTCGAAATAAACAAGAAGAATAGGAAATATCATTGTTTGACAGAAAAGCTATCACCATGTCGTCGCTCTAGAAGGAACCTAGCCACTAGCTACCGAATGCCAACAACCGACTAACTAGTACTCCAATAGTTCCTTCCAGGAAATACCATTCTATGTCTTAGGTATTCAGAATTAAGGGATGCCAAGCAGCTCCCTTAAGAAGTTGGGGTTTTAACGCCTGAAAGGTATTCTTCTACACGTTACAAGTTAGATTTCTGCTCGAGCCCTTGTGAAAGTGTAGACCTATTAAAGGACCTTCCGTGGATCTTCTAAAACCGAAATATGAAGATCAATTGATTAAGGATGATTGTGAGAAAAGTTATACCACGTGTCATTTTGTTTAGCGATTCATATTAGTATTGAGCTTTTTGAGATGAATTTTCTTAGGCTTTGATAGGTCTCATTAGCATTCCAAGTTTATGACATGGTAAAGACTAAAGCAAACTTACTTGGGACGATGGAGAACAGGAGACATTCTAAGGTACGTACTGATCATTCCACCAGCTCGCCTTCAAAGGTAATACAAGTAAAAATATCTCATGATTTGCCAATCACACACACACACTATGCGGGTGATTAAGCGAATACCGAGTTATCTGTTAGAGAGATTGAGAGTTTACAATAACTTGGACCGTAGTTAGTTAGTTTTACTATTGGGAAATAATTAAGTTTTTGTATTTTTGCAGAAAATGAGGAAGAGCGCAGTAGTAAGTCTCTGTTCAAACTCTCATACTGTCTGATTTGTTAAGTTTCTTGTATTTTTGCAGAAAAGAAATGAGGAAGAGCACAGTAAGTCTCTCAAACCTCATACTGTCTGGTCAAATGCAACCCATTTGCCCAGATTGTTGCATATCGCTTGAGGGCATAGTTATGTAATATTCGTTCCCAAACGAGGGCCATATCAGAAAAATTGAGAGTGAAATCTGGTTCGTTTCACCATTAGACTGCGTTCTTCTTCTTCGTAACTTCACTGAACACCAATTGAGCAAAACCGGGGGGAAAAACACACCAATGCGTATTCCACCCTAATGGATGCGAACGATAAACACACACACAACACAAGCAAATGAGAAACCCAAAATAAAAGGAACACAGAGAAAATTTCACGTTGGTAGGCCAATTAAGCATACGTCCACGGCCACACCGAGTAGTAGCAAAGGCAATTCACTAAAAACAAAGTTAGAATTACAATCACTCCCTTACTCTCTTTCTCTTGGCATCACAGCCACAATCTCTCTCCCTTCTTTGTATCTATTCTGTTTTTTTCTATATCTACCACCACACACGGAAAGCAACCCTTAAATAGGAGTTGCAAAACGGAACATAATGGTCCATCCATATTTTCTACTCCTCTCCCTTTCATCATTGAGAAGGCCTTTTATCTTGCTTCCCCTATCATCATTTGAGAAGCCTTTTATCATTGATTCCCCTTTCATCATTGAGAATATAATGATAACATGAAGTGGGGGGGTGTGGCTTGATGAGATGGACATGGAGACATCAGGCTCCACAAACCTAATAATCTCTCCTTTGGTGAATGAATTCCACCGAAACTGCTTCTCCGGGTCCCGGGTAAACTATCAACTTGTTTCAATCTTCAACTAACTTCGGTGCGACATTTCGGCCCTCATACTAGAAAGACCACTGAAGCTGCCACACAACTCAATTTTCAATGGTTCATAAACTTTTGTGAAATGTCTACAGGATTCGACTTGTGTGTGATCTTCTCCAAGCTATCAACCCTTATCTAAAGAGTGATTGGATGAATGATATCTGATGTCGCCAGATTTCGTTCTTGCAGGGATGCTGGAAATTCTTGCCAAAAAAATTGCACTGTTGACTATCACGGGTGGTAGATAGTACATTCGTTTGCTATTACCCAAATCCCTCATGAACACTTGACACCCAAACCATTTACCTTGCCGGCTTCGGTAGCGGACCACATTACTCTGCTTCTGTGCGTAGGAAAGAGCGACAATCTTTTGCAATCTCGAAACCCAACTAACCGCTTGCATGCCCAATGTGAAGACATAGCCAGTAGGACTCTTTCTTGCCATCCACATCTCCAGCCATATCAGAATCGACATACCATTATAGCAGATCTATGAGCCTCCATAACCAATGGCTACAATCTTGTGACCTTTAAGATACCTCAAAAACCCACATTCAGGTCCCCAGGCTCCTTTCCCGGATCACTCCTGAATCAGCTCATTCTCATTCCAACTGCTTGAGCAATACAAGCCTAGTACAGACCATGCATACATAAGACTACCAACGGATGATGCGTTCTGGTCCCTTTGACATGTATCCTTCTCTTCAGGTGTAGTGGATTTTGATTCTTTGAAGTCTTAAACTGACTTCCCATGGGAGTGCTGAAACGGTTTGCTTTATCCCTGTTGAATCTCGTCAGCACTTTATGATGTAGTCGGACCTGTAATGATGTCAATTTTTGTTGGCCGCGATCTCTGTGATCCAAACCAAGTAATATCTTCGTAGGACCCAAGTCTTTCATTGAGAAATCTCTTGATAGACTCTCCTTTAGATTGTTAATCTCATCATGCTTGACCTGACAATAAGCATATCTAACATACATAGAGAGAATAATATCTGATGTTTGAAAATTCTTGAAATAGCAACAATGGTCAGCATGGCATCTTTGTAACATTTCAGACATGAAACCATAAAACTTGATTTGTCCACTGTCTGGGTGCTTGTTTCAAACCAACAAGCTCTTCTTAAGCTTGCCACACCATATTCTCCTTACCTTTTTCTTCATAAACCTCTGGTTGTCTCATATACATGTCTTCATCTAGATTCATGAAGAAATGCGTTTTACATCTAATGTTTCTACATGCAAGTCTTCCACTGCCACAAGACTCAGATTGTCTGAAGGGCTGATGATTTCACCAACCGGAGAGAAAAAGGGAGAGAAGATTCTGTAAAATCTAAACCAGCCTTTTGTTTGAAACCCTTTGCGGACCAATCTAGCTTTGTTATCTTCGACCTATCATGCTTTCATTTCAATCTGTAAACCCACTGATTATGCAGGATTTCTTACCCTTAGGCCAATTCCACCAAATCCCAGTTTGGTTAGCTGTGAGGGGTCCATCTCATCATCCATGGCTTGCTCCCACTTCCACCTTTGCCTCGGTCTTCACGACTTCTCATAAAATTGACTCAACATTGTCTATAAGTAGCACGTACTGTGTTAGAGATGACATGTAAACAAGCTGGTTGGCTGATTCGAGTTGTTCTGGTTGATATTCTCAACACAGGATCAGGGGGAGGGAACTTGAGGTTCTAACGGTATTTGATCTTAGGCCTCAATACAATATTTTAAAAACTCCTCATGTTCTGAAACTCCTTAATTTGCTTGCTTCTGTCCTGCTCAGTATCCTGTCTTATACAAGCATTTCTATTGAAGTGAACACCACTCTCTACTCCTTATAACTTTGCGATTTTTCGATGTCCCCAAACGGTAGCCAAAGTCATTGATCCATAACCAATTAAAGTACACTTCTTGGATTTTGGACAAGTTGGACTATTTTCTGCCTCAATATAAACATATGAGACACACCCAAAATTCTTTAGGTGAGATAAGTTATCTTTCCTGTCCAAGCGTCTTGAGGGCAACCCACAGTTCAAACAACTGAAGGTCCGCGGTTGATCAAGAATGCAGCCGTGCTACAGCATGTGCCCAAAAGTGTTTTGGAAAACCATCATGTATCCTCCATACATCGTGCACGTTCTGTGATGATTCTGTTCATGCGCTCAGCAACCCCATTCTGTTGTGGATTCTAGGAACCGCTTCTGTCTTCTTTGATTCATTCACAGCGGCAATAATTTTCGAAACTCATCATTGCAATATATCCACCATTGTCCGACCTCAAGCACTCAATTTCAGGACCTGTCTCGTTTCAACAGTAGCTCTCCATTTCTTGAACCAAAATACCATTGATTTTTGTTCAAAGAATACACCCATAACTTTCTAATAGCATCATCATGAATGTGCACGACAGTAAAGGATCCACCAAAGGTAATTCCTTAGCGGGTCCCACATCGGTGTGAACATAGCTCCAACCGTGTGCGCTGTGTCTAAATGTCTTTGAGAAAACTTCTTATGGTTTCCATAGGACACATCCTCGCACAATCTAGATTCTAGCTTGCTTTGACAGTCCTGCAATTTTCATCGTGATGATCATGGCCTTCATGGCCTTTATCACTCAGTGTCCAAGCCTAAGTCCAGGGTAGTTGCATCTGGTTCGGATGATGCAGCGGCGCAAAAGTAACGTTTGTTCGTTCCCGCAAGTAACATAAA
>VIGQ01001578.1:15000-35000 GCA_009663005.1 Actinidia chinensis | reverse complement strand
AACAATGGATGCAGACGTCAAGGAGCTTGCAAGCAGCCAAGAAGACACAACATTGGCAAGCCTTCAAAGACCTCTGAAGCAACTTTAATTTGAAGAACTTTTTGTCTCTGGCAGTAAAAAAAAAAAAAAAAAAATATAAAAAAAAATTTAAATTTTTTCAACAATTTAGTTATCTCTACTATCTGCTATACTATAAGAGAGCTCCACACTTCAGCCCCATCCTGACTTTTTACGCACCCTTTCTTACCCATTCATTATAATAATGGCCCTTTTCATCATATGTCTCCACACCCCCTTCTTTCCCCTCTTTTTTTCCAACATCATGTGGAATACTGGGGTGGATATTGGCCGCTGTCTGAACTTGTGTTTGGCTATTGGGTTGGCCTTCTCCTCTTGGACGGGCTTCCCTCCTGGGCTTGGCTTTAGTGGGCTTGGGCCCTCTTCATTGGCTATTAGGGCTGGACTCAGATCTGGGGTGGACTCAGTGGACTGATTTTATCGTATTGGGCTTGAGCCCATTTGGGCTTTTGGCTTGAGAAGTAAGCCAAATATCAACAATCTCCACATTGGCGAAACTTCTCTCAAACAACAATCATCCACCTTGGGGAGAAATTTCTCCCAAACAACAATGCTCCACTTGGCAAACTTCTCTTAAGATGCCTGCCTCCATTTGCGCCGTTGGCGCAAGTCACGATCTTCTCGACACTTGTGTAGTGCCACCTTGCCGAGATCTTCCTTACAACATCAATGAATCACAATTGTTCGAACATATTGACCAAAAACCAATTGATCCAAAACAAACTGAGATACCAAATTGTTGAAAAATCACAACTTTTCGAGACATATCGACCAAAACAGTGATCCCAAACAAACTGAGATCACAAACTGATGACCACAATTGTCGAGACAATATCGAACTAAAACCAAGTGATCCATACCAAATTGATGAATCACATTGTTGCAGAGACATGATCGAACCACAACCAAGTGCTCCATACCAAACTGAGATACCAAACTATGACTCACAACTGTTCGAGAACATATCGAACCACAACCAAGTGATCCTAACAAACTAAGAACCAAAAACCAAGTGATTCCTAACAAACTTAGATACCAAACTGATGATCACAATTGTTCGAGACATAATCGAACCAAAAACCAAAAAGTGATCCATAACAACTAATATATCCAACTGATGAACCTTCCTCCACAGATACAATGCAAGAAGAGATCGCTCTAGCTCAGAAAAGCTTGTCTTAAAAAACTGGCTATAGCCAAAATGATATCCCTTTTCTAAGTGCCTTCCACCAATGAGTCCCTATTCAAAAAACTTTCTAAACTGTTATAACCAAATGAGATCCCTTTTCTAAGAGCCTTCTTTCACTCAGAGATCCCTACTCAGAAATGTCTTCTCCACAATGCTATAAACAGATTTAAGATCCCTATCCTGAGAGCCTGCCCATAGAGCAATAGCCAAAATGAGATTCCTCCTCAGTGAGCGTTTCTCCAAAGTAATCAAACAGACTGATGACAACAACGGAGAGCTTCTCACAGATGCTAGTGCCAGTGAGATCCCTACTCAGACAACTTTCTTAAACTGCTATAGCCAACAAAATGAGATCTCTTTTCTAATAGCCTTCTCAGACATGAGATCCTACTTAAAAAAGCCTTCTCCACAAATTGCTATAGTAGACAAATTTAGATTCATATTATGGAGGAGCCTTCTCATAGATGCAAATAGCCAGAAATTGAGATTCTCCTCAGTGGGTTCTCCAAAGTGATCCAAAGTCCGTCGAATTAGGATATACAAAAACTTCGCATTTCCACATGCCGAAGTTGTCCGTAAATTTTTCCATTCAAAATTGGCTTTGGACACATAGTCCTATGCCAGAGCTACCGAAAAGTGCTAGTGGCTTGATCTTATTTCATCTAAAACACTTTACTCCCACCCAAACTGATAGTACAGAATCAAGTATGCAAAGTTTGACCATTACAGATGAGTCCGGAATGCAGGAAAAACTTTTAAAAGGGCTAAACTGAAAAAAAGAGGAAACTTGTGGCGGGTCAATCTATCAAAATCAGAAACCCTAGGATCAATTTGTCAAAATTCAGAAACTGTAGGACCAAAATTGTAATTTTTGGTTAATTACAGGGACAACGACCCCCTTAAACTAGATTTTCACAACTTCAGGGGCCAAAAATGTAAATTTTTAAAAATTACAGGGATCAAACTTTATTTCAAAACTTTAGGAATCAAAATTGTAAATATATAAACTGCAGGGACAAAAAATATAATTTACCAAAAGAGAATATTCTAGGAATATTCCTTTTGCTATGCAAGATGACACAGAGATGAGGAACAGTTTATTACCTCAGCTTTTGCGACGCCCTGTGCGGGCGAGTGAGTAGCGCGCCTGAGATTAGAATCTAACCGCGCTGATCTTTCAGGCGGAGGTAGGGGAAGAGTACTAACACAAGGCCCGGCGCTTTTTGACGCAGTAGTTTGATGCTGGAGCTTCGTACTGAGGAGAAGAAAACTCATCGGTGCTATTAGGACAATTGATCGAGCCACTTTTACAAGAGGTCCGAAACTCGATTTTAGCTTGATACCAATTGGTTTGTGCACTCGAGGACGTAGGCAATATTGAGCAGAGGACAATTATCCATCCCAGATCTCATCATGATGTTGGCAAAAGAGGGAATGGTGGGTGGAGACATAATGATGAAAGGGCCATCATTATAAAGACAGGGTAAGAAAGGTGTGTAGGATAGTCAGGATTGGGGGATTGAAAAGTGTGGAGCTCTCTGATAGCAGAGAGTAGAGATGGCTACATTATTGAATTGCATGCAGAGACAAAAGTCTCAAATTAAAAGTGGACCTTCAGAGTCTTGAAGGGGTGCTCCCTCTCCGGAAGTTGCAATGTGAGGTCTTCTTTGGCTGCTAAAGCTCCTTGAAAATCTGTCTACATTGTCAAGAATGGAGGCCCACTTCTCTATATAGGTTGTGTCCTTAGAGTAAGAAGGAAAGTGGGATCAGCAGAGATGTAAGGAACTGGGGGCGTGTAGACTATGTGAGGAGGTGTGAGAGAGAGATTTAGCGAGAGATTGAGAGGAGATCTCTACTTTTGGTTAACTCTCTCTCTATTTTCTTAATGTTCCTCTTTGATTATAGGAGATAATCTGAGAGTGGGGGGAACTTTGTATCTGTATTTGTATCTCTCCATATAGTAAATTATGCCACCGGAAGGACGTAGGGTGCCACAACAATTACGCACCAGTCATTAGGATAATAGCATTAAATGAACACCCCCATTTCAAACCCTAAGAACATGACGAAGTTCCCAGGAGCTATGAACATTGTTAAATGCTAAAATAACAATTTAGGCACTGCCGCCAAACTATAGGCTCAAGGCCAAGGCTCTACACATCTGCTATAATCTTATGAGACCATATCTGACAAAAGAAAGGCCCGTAGTTTCAACTAAGACTCGTATTTCCACCGAGTGAAAACGGAGAAGGAAATTTGTTTTGGGACCGGAAAAACATTTTTTTTGTTTTTGTAAATTCGCCGGCTGATGAGCGACTATAAACAAAGACTTTTGAAACATTATTGACCAAATAGTTTCGGGAAAAAAGAGGGGAAAAAACATTCTAGGTTTCAACAGCTCTTTCTCTCTTTAGGAATTACGGTCGGAAATATAAAAATTTCATTTTCAGGGACCTTTCGAATCCCAGAGAATAACTGAATCTGTTTATCCAAATCCACATTATACAGAATTATCTAAAACTCAATCAAGAAAAAATAGACTCCCATAGGATGGTGTTAATTGCAACCCTAAGGATAAAGCTCAAATAAAAAACCAGAATCACAAGAAATGAGTTAACACATAGTGAGACTTTCAGACAAAAGCACTTTTGGTAATGCTTAAAAGCATTAAAAGCTATTAAAAATCGATTTTTCGACTTTTTACCTTTAGCTAAAACTAAATAAAAAAGCAAAAACAGAAAATCAAAAAACTAACCCTAATTAATTTTTTTGCTTATTTTAAACAAAAAAATTAAAAAAAAACTGATGCCAAACGGAGCCAAAACCCTAACAACAAAAAGATACTACGAAATCAGATTTCCCCCCAAACTGTCAACCCCTAGATATTACGAATAACCAAATTCAAACCACAATGTAACACAGCTACGAAGGGGTCGACAAAAACCTAGATAGATATAAATTATGCTAAGAGCAAATTACAACACAAGCAACGAAAATATATATACATACAAAACATAAGTAGCAGAAGAAACTGCAACGCGACACACAACACACACACACACACACACACAAACACACAGAGAGAGACCAATTTTCTTCCAAGCAGGGAGAGCCGGTAGCCAACGGGAGACGACGTCATCGTTGGGGGGGCCCCTTTGAGGCCACCTTATTCCACAGAACTCGTCCATTTTCACCTACAAATTGAACCAACACGCACAGAGCTTCAAGCTAATCACAGCAAAATCTCTCTTCTCTCTCTCTTCTCTGAAATGTAAGAACCCAACCACTGCGTTGCGCTCTCTCTCTCTCCTCTCTCTACAAGATACCGCCACACGTCCGGAAAGTGAATGATATATCTACACTTCCCGATGTACCAGAAGTTGCGTGAACTGGGGGAACGATTTGGTCCATTAAAGCCTGATCGTGCCTCGTGATCACAATCCAAACCCATCCTTTCATTCTCCCAAGCTGTGGAACCCAACACGTGTCCTCTGTGTAACCGTCGTTCCATGTTTTCCTGGGTGTAACACGCGCCTTCAGTAGTGAGAGTGTGGGTGTGCCTGCCCGACGTCGTTGGTGCCCACCTAGTTCCCGTTCCCACCGGACTGACGTGGTCAGGATTTCGGATAACTCGGATAACGTTCTTTTTTCCTTCTTCGTTTGATGAAAGTGGTAATTAACACTTATTATCACTCATTGGTTCTTCAAATATCAATTCAGTCCCTTATAACTCTCGATTATAACAGTAAGTTCCTAACTCCTTTTAATTTATATATTCACTGTAAGTATAGAATGATAAATTGGAACGTATTCCACCATACCACCATCCTTTTTCCTAGTGCCATACTTAAAGTGGATGGCGAAAGTGAGTTTTTGTAAAATTTATGGAACCAAAGGGGGATTGTTAGCCTAGTGAGGCGATAAAAATTTGTGCAGTCATGTGACTATTTTTTTTTCAGCCTCAGTAAACATCCAATGTAGGATGTGGTGATTATTGCAAATCTACTAAAAGTTCAAGAAGTTAACTGTGGATAATTAAAGATAAAAATCAAAGTGAATTCTCATGAGCTATAAGGGCACTCAGTGTGATTTACTCCTGTAACAAAGAACTGTCTTGGAAATGGGGTCTTGGGGTCCGAATGTTAACGGGTCCCAACTCAAACAATTTTGGGTTTAGTCAACGTGAAGCTTAGCTGACGCATGTCTCACCTCAGCAATTAAAGGGCGAAATAAAGGACTTTACTTTTAGCGCCTGTTATGATGAACTTTTATAGATTTCGTGGGATTATAATTACATGAAATTAGTTAGGATTAGCAATGATGATGATGTCTAATCCTTCCCGGTTGTTTTGTTTACTAATGGACTTAATAAACTCACTGGATTTAAAAAAATCATGTTTGCTGGGATGGATTAAATCATTGAATGGCTTAAAAAAATCTAAAAAAAGCTAAGCCAAAATTGGGCCTTAATACTAACTAGTAGTTGATTATGTATCACTGATTTAATAATTACCCAAATAAGATGTTTGGTTTAATTTTTTTAAAAAAATCACTTAATATTAGTTAATTTATTCTTTTAAAAAATGTTGAATTAACTGTTTTTATAATAAATCTACTATTTTAAGATAAATTTCATTCAACATGTTCTAACAATTTCTAATAATCTGATTTTTTTTGTACGAATGTTATTTTAATTTCAGTATATCTTACAAAATGAACAGAAAAAAAAAAATGAGATACAACTAGAGTTAACAGGTAATACACATAAGATTGACTTAAAGGCCAAGTTTGGGATCTGATATTTTTTTTTTTTGAGTTTTTTTTAGTTTTTTTTGATTGGCTTTTAGTTTTTTTTATTTTTGGAACTTTTATTTGATCAAATTTTACATTTTTTAAATTTTTCTTGGTGATAGAGTCCGGTATTTAAATTTTTTTTATTTAATTTAAATAAGTTCATTAAAGACGGGAAAAAATATCTCCCAAAAAATAAAAATAATTTTTTCGTCTTAGTAGATTTTTTTTCTTTTCGAATTAGATCAAAGAAATTAGACTTTTGATTGTTTTTCTCTGAAGAAATCAAAAAATATAAAATTAATAATAAAATGCGAAAAAATTATTACAAAAAAAAACGCTAAAACATAACCAAAAAACATTCACGCCACAATCACGTTAACTAATCGGCGTTGCGTTTGCCACGTGCCATGATTGTTCACACGTCGTACTTGTATTTTTATTCGTAGTGCTTACATGGGCTTAGCCCCCGTTTGGACTAATTTTAAAAACGGAGTAAACTTTTTTTTTTTAACTTTTGAATTCATAAAGTAAAATGAAAAAAAAATCATTTAAAATTATTTGGGGTAAACTAAAAAAATTAGTCACATTTTTAATTAATACCACTCGTAAATTCGTCAAAATAACTTATCCCAAAAATATAAAAAAACAACATTATTTTACCAAAAAATCACCCCAAAAAAATCAAACGGATTTTTTAGGATATTATCCCAATTGTAAATTTTACTGACCTCTCTTGAGTTTATGACAAATACAATATCTTCTCTTGTAATTTTATCGCTGGCGGTGGTTTTGTCGTGATAGGGTGAGATGGTGGGAGTAGTGAAATACGTAGGGGTGTAAGAAATTATGGTGGTATTTTTATCTGATATAAAAAAAAATCGGGACTAAATTACATATATTAAAATATTAGTCCGAATAAACATAAAATAAAAATCATTACTATATATATTTTATTTTAAAAAATCAGTTGATTTGTCACTTTCTACGTCCTCTTCATTTCCTTCATAGTCAATCAAACGCTTTCTAAGTACATACTTTATTTTTCTTGAGAGCAAAAGGTGTATTACCCGGACACCTAGTTGGGTTCCTGCCCCAAGGCCTGTGGAATTACATGACATGTAAATCAGAGAGTTCAGTCAGCGGCCCAACAACTGGGAGGCCCAGTTGCATATTGCCCACAAAGAGCCCACCCCAATATTTCATGATGACCCTCCCACACTGCGGCTGTTATGTCTCTCTCGAACCTGCCACCGTTTTGCAGCAATCTTACCAGGTTTTTTAGCAACTGAACTTGCCCTGGGGCAGTACATATTATTTCTTCTTCTTAAACTTCATATTGTCCGGTCATTACATACACTTTTTTTCTTCGGAGAAAATAGTAATTTAAAAATTTTCTTAGTCAATATTTGGGATAAAATTAATATTTTCAGATTATTTTTAGTATATTTTTTACTCCAATTCAAATATATCAACTTACCGACACATAAAAAACTGTCTAAACTTATATTCTAAAAAGTCCACTATTCAAGTTTCTACCTAAAAATATATTTTTACTGAATTTGAAATTATTAATATCAATTCCAACAACTAACGAGAATTATCATTAGTTGATAGTCTATTTTTTACATCAAAATAATGCACAATAAAATAATTATTGTGTTATCAATATTTAATAAATTTGAAAAATTATAAATCATCAAGTTTTTTGAGAAGGAATTAAGAAGTTATCAAGTATCATATAACATAGTCATTCAAAAAATTAAGAAAATATCGGACTTAATTTAAAATATATATTTAATAAATATCAATGTCAATTTCAACAATCAATAAAAAGTTATGTTATAAAACTAGTAATTGTCTGTATCCACGGACACTATGTAAAAAAATATTTTAGGCGTACTCGTTAAAATTTTATAATTAAAAAAATAGATATGATATAAACGTCATATAAAAAATATATTGCATACATATACGAAAATATACATTATTATAAAATAAAAAATAAATTAAAAATTATAATGAGTTTAGAAGAAATGAGTGAAAAATAAATATGTGTTTTAGTTATTTTGTGGGCCCCACTAAAAAATGATCAAATTGGTAAAAATATCTTCAGCTTTAGATTTTTTTTTTCCATTGAATAAGACCATAAAAAGGCCTCGTTTGTTTGTCGGACTGGATAAGGAGTCTCCAGACTGGATAAGGAGTCTCCGACTGGACAAGGAGTCCCCTGATATAATGTCTGACCTAAATCTAATCTGATCGTGTAACCGTTTGTTTTTGCTCCGGACAAAACTCTGATAATGTGTTAATTCAGTCTTCTTGTCCCATGTGCGTTTGTGCCAAGCAATCGGACTGGCAATGAAAAAAATTGACCAACATCCCTTTTCTTTATTAATTTGCCTCACACTATTAGACAATTAACTCTCTCTCCTCTCTCTTTTCTTTTTTTTTTTTGTTTTGTTTCTTTTTTATTAGGTTTTTAAGATTTTTTTTATTAAATTAATTTTTTTTATCAGTTTTATTTATTTTTTGGATAAATTTTTTTGTTAAAAAAAAATTTAAACCGTTTTTTTTTTTCTGAAAAATCTTTTTTTAAAAAATAACTTTATTTTGTTTAAAAAATAAATTGTTCTTCATAAATATAATTTCAAAACGTCTTTTGTTTAATAATTTTTTTTTGATTAAATATTTTCTTTTAAAAAAAATATTTAATAAAAAATATCTAAAAATAATAATTTTGAAATATATATTTGATTAAAATTTAAATTTTTTTTTTCTCTTAACGATATAAACCTGAAAATATTACGTTTTTTTTATTTAAATTTATAAAAGTAATTTATAAAATTATTATTTCTAAAAAAATATTATTTTTAAAAAATAACTTTATTTTTTTTATAAAAATAAAATTATTATATTTTCTAAAAATTGTTCGTTAATAAATATATTTTCAAATTCTTTTGTTTAATATATTTTTTTTGATTAAATTTTTTTTAAAAAAATATTTTTTTAGAAAACGGTTAATTTTTTAAAAATAAAAAAGCTTGTGTATCTAAAAAAACCTGATTAAAAAAAATAATTAATAAAAAATAAAAAATTATTTAAAAAAAACTTATAAAAAAATAAAAAATAAAAAATAAAAAATAAAAGAATGAAAGAGAGAGGAGAGGGAGAGAAGAGGAAGAGAGAGAGAAGGGTGGAGAGAGGGATTATTCAATATGTGTGAGGCAAATTAGTAATTTTACATATTGTCTTAGTCCGAGGGGGGACTAATTGTACCACCCCTCACCATGGGTACATGATAGTCCCCATGTATGGGGGACTATTAGTCTGTTCGGTACTATATCCGAAGCCGTTTAATGGAAACAACACGGACTGGACTGCACTCGTTATCTATCCGACCTAGTCCGGCAAAACAAACACTGCCCTAGTGATTTTTTTGAAGAAAAAAATAGTCTTAGGTAAAATGCCACCGTTAAATTAATTCAAATGTTTCAACGTAGACAGTGGAATAATAGTTTTTGAGATTAAATTGATTTATATATAGACTAGTAATTGCCCCCTGCCCACGGATACTATTGGTAAAACAAATAAAATTAGGCGTACTCGCTAGAGTTTCCAAACTTAAAAATATAAATATAATGCAGATAAAAGAATACATTGTAATTCATATACAAAAGATCATACTACAAATGAAGAACAAATTAGTAGTATTGTAGTCTTTTGGGTTGTATTTTGGATTTATTCAATTTTCGTATTTTTGTAAATTAAATAATTTTGTTTTTTGATGCCTCTAATCAACATGAATTGAACAAATAAATATTCTAATTAAAAAATAATCCAAAAAATAATATTTTACTCTAATCATAACTCATAAGCACAACAGAATAAGCCGCCAAGAATGTTCTATCTTTTCCTCTTTCACGCCCACTTTTGTTCCTTGCTCATTGGCACATCTTTCACGGCTTGCCTTAAACCAATGTCACTTGACGTTGATACTTTTAATAAACATTAAATAAATTAAAAATAATTTTTATATTTCCTTTTGTTTCAAGTTTTTGTTTTTACTTACTTAATTTCGGTGTGATCTAGACAACGAAAAACTAAATAAGGCCAAAATATTTATCAAAAAAAACAAGATAAATAATATTTTCATTTTCATTTTATTTTAGTTTCTCAAATAGGGTCTCTTTTAATTTACTTTTTCAACTTAGGGTAGTGTGAAAATAAAAAGCAAACAATTTCGATTATTTTTTTTTATATAAAAAATAACCAAGAGACAAAAAAACCCGTTAAAGTATAAAAAATGACCAAACCAAACAAACAACACCAGCTTGGTCAACACGTTTGAAGAGGGAAAGAAAACGCTCCGAGGATTTCCCATGGAAATTCAATTTAAATGGAATAAAGCCTCTCAAGCATAACCATTCATATCAACAGTGTAAACATTTTTGCCTTCGCTTTGATAAAAATAAGAAATTATTATTATTTAATTCTCATTTTGTGTGGCAACTACATGATTGGGATAGGAATATAGGAGGGTTTTATCGTCGACGAATCCCCAAAAAATATTCATGTAAAAAATAATAAATCAAAAATTAGTATTCAAAAAAAAAATTGTGTCTTAAAAACAATAAACTCTATATTAAAAGTTATTTCCCATTCCCCCAAAAATTATTCATCTGGATGTAGTATTTTTGATCTAAATCTGATTTTTTTGCAATGAATAGTAATTTCAGAATCAGAGTGATCTAGACTTACCAACTATTACCTTAAAATTTAGGCCTCCGTTTGGGAATAGATTTCTACTCTTGGTATTTTTTTCTTAGAAATCTTGATTTTTTTTTGCATAAGTTTTATTATATTTTCCGGGTAATTTTTTTTGTCCCATTCTATTTTTTTAAAATCTAAAATTTAAAGATTAGTTTTTGTGTCCATCCCAAACGCGGCGTTGCCCCCGCTTGGCGGTATAGAAAAAGTTTGTCGGAAAAGAAAGTTCACTGTGATAGCAACGGTGGAATATATGTTTCGAGAAGTTGAACACACAATTTTAGGCTATGTTTGGTATTAGCTTTTTTTAGTTTTTTTTCTGTCTTTTTTGGCTTAAAATAAGCAAAAAAGTTAATTAGAATTGACTTTTTTGCTTTTCTGGTTTTGCTTTTTTGCTTAGTTTTAATTAAAGTAAAACTATAAAAACAAAAAAATCAAAAATTTTTGACATTTTTGATAACAAACTTAAAAAAAACTTGATTTTTTTAGGCATTACCTAACGGAGCCATATAAAACACTAATACATATAGGGCTATGTTTGATACAACAAAACCGGACTAGGCCGACTGGACTATGAGTCCAGTCCAGTCCCGGCCGTTTGTTTTTGAAAATGGCCGAACTAGACTTCGGACTACTAATCCAAAAAGATCAAATAGTCCGGCATATAATGAGATAAGGCGTCCTGAATTTTTTTTTTGATATTGTTAGTCCCCAGTAGTCCGGGGGATTACTTTCCAATCCTGCAATCAAACAAGCCCTAATCTTATTTTGTCTTCTTAAAGTCTTTCTCTCTCTCTCCAGAAAGATTCATCTGATTCCCTCTGTAGCTGAGAAGTTTAGAAAAACCCATCTCCATACTGCGTTTCTAATTCTTTCTGCAACAAATGGGGTCAGTTAAATTGGAGTATTCAGTTTCTAAAATTGTCTTCCTCTCTCTAAATCCCAACCTTTTTTTCCCCCTTTAACTCAATTAAGGTAATAGCCTTCAAATGTCAAGTTTTGAATGGAATCTATGGGTTGGAGTAAGCAGATTCGTTGGAAAGTTGGGGTTAAAATTGAGTACAGGAAATGGATCTCCCTTATTTTGTGCTATGTAGCTCCTTCGTGATAGTGTGTTTTTTTGAATTTCTTGTAGATTAATGTCTGTTTTGCATCAATTCAAAGTTACTTTATCACGGGATCTGCCAAATTCTAACTCCATAACTAATGTTCAACTCAGAACATATCGGATTCCAACATTGGGGTGAGGAACAATATTGGTTTCTAAAAACAAAACACGCAAAATAAGATGTGAGGTTATATTCACAAGTGCATCGTATTCTCGTAATAAAAAATAAAAAAATGTTAGTAATAATAGTGGTTTCACTTCCTATGAATATACGCTCCTATCACTGGGGTGCAAATCAATATAGAATTTTGGAGGTGCAACTCCTATAACTACTCATGATGATTAGTATAATATTGTTTTTTTAAGGTGGCAAATCCATTAATTTTCATGATTATTATTATAATATTGTTTTTTTAAGTGTGAATTCCCCTCGGAGACCCGGATCCATCCCGAACTTTCCCCCTCTACACTACTTGCCCCCCAACTGACAGAAACTGTGTGTGGGTTGGGGGTATTTGCTCCCCTTCTTTTCAATTCCTTTTTTCTTTTAATTCACTGACTATTCATATATACTTTTATTGTTTTAAGACTGTGAGCTCATTTAGGCAATTTCCAGTCAAGGAGAAACTATGGGAACCATGGGTTTTTGTACCAATTATGAGATTAAGTTCTTGTGGTTTTTTGCCTCCTTGTGTTTTGAATCTTTGTACTGCCATGAACTCCACGGTGTGTTGCCAGATTTTCTCCCGGGTTTTTGAAGCTCCAAATGGATTTCATTGCTCCACGAGGGACTGTTTTCTTCTTCTGCTTTCCAACAACTCGGTATCGCTTTAAAAAATGTCTATAACCGGTGTGATGTAACCGTTTTTTCGCTGGGTGTCATCCACATTCGAAGTAAACCAAAGTAGTTTTGACTGCCAATAGAGAGTCCCCCACCTGTTAGAAAATACCGGTAAATTCGTGTTTGACACGAATGGGGACGTTTACTTGAAAAATGGACGAATGTAGTTTGGTCGACCGACACGAAGGGAAAGGAGTTGAATACCTCGACTTGCAAAGGATACGGGGAACTTAGTGCTGCTCGGCCATGGGAGTTCTTTGGCATAGAGTTTTAGTTATCCCACCAATACCCTTTTATCAGAGCAGGTAATTTGTTTTTGAAGGAATGAAGCTCAAAAGCTTTCCTTATCATAGTCGCCTCCCTTATCATTATCTTGAGATCAAGTCTGGTGATCTGATATGACGGTAGGATATCGAACTCCATCAAGTTTACTGGTCCATGCATCTGATACTACTTTCAAAAACTGTCAAAAAACCAATGGAAAAGTCTCATCTGCTTCTAGTTTGCCAACCTCATGGAATTTTCATGACTCGAACACCATCCTTAGTTGGCTGTTTTAACATCTCACAGTTCATGACCCGACGCCACCTGGGGGGGGGGCCTGGGCCACTTTGAACGCAGAAGGGTCGATCTCTTCTTTCTACAAAACCTCCCCTCGAGAGAGGAAGGCCACCAAACCCTGAGCTGACCAATCCCACAAAATCTCTGTGGGATTCCCGAGCCCTTGTTACCCCGTATAATGGTGTTAGTTTGTGAGTTCAGTGCAAGTGCCCTTCGGTTCTCAACACTCGTCCAATTGCATGCCACACTTAACATTCCTGGATAGCTTCAACAGTGGGATTGATTTGGTATAACATTGTGGCAAATCATTATTTTTTTTGCCCTTGGATTTGTTGCACCCAATTTGGAACCTCATCTGGACGGTTGCCAAAGAAGCCTGCGGTAAGAAAACTGCTCAAGCCCGTGTGCTATTCTTCGATAATACTTCGGGATTGCTTCCTGTTTGATCAAGATTGGAAAGTTTAGCCAAAATATTCAATCGTGGCCAACCCCAGTTTCTACTGTTTTTATTCCTATATCAAGGTCCCCAAATAATAAGATATCGGGAAGAAAGGGGCAGAACTATAGTAAGTTCCAGTGATTATTTTCTTGTTGCAACAGTAAGAGCTTTGTATGTCTACTGTACATAGGGTTTCGATTCGGCCTGAAAAAAAAAGGAAATACGAAACCCGCTGAAGAGACCTCGGGATAGGATACAAATTTCTTAGATACTGTTTCTAAATCCGCCTGTAGCTTCAGTTATAGGATCTTTGTAAATCGCGACAAAAAGTTCTTCTCTTAAGCTTGGCCAAGGAGGATTTGGCTCGGTCTATGAAGGAAGCTTTCTAGATTGGGACCCCCGATTGGCGGTGAAAACTTGGAGGGAATGGGCAGGGAAGGAACGAGTTTAGAGCGCGAAATTTCCATCATAGGACATATCCCCCACGTCCATCTGGTCAATGCTCAAAGGCTGTTGTGCTGAGGGGACTCACAGGCTTCTTGTTTTACGAGTACCGGGAAAAGGGTCTTTGGAGACCGATTGGAATCTTCAGGAACAAACGAGAGGGCCGCATGTTGGATTGGGAGACAAGGTTCAATATTGCTTTGGGCACGGCCAAGGGATTGGCCTATCCTCCCACGAGGAATCGATGTGAAGATTGTCCACTGTGATATAAAACCACCCGAAACGTCTCCTTGACGATAATTTCTTGCCAAAGTTTCGATTCCGTTGTTATGGCAAAGCTAATTACCCGCGGGAACAAGCCATGTGTACACGGTGGTGAGAGGCACTAGGGGGTACCCGACTTGCACCAGAGTGGCTAACCACCAACGCCATATCAAAAAGAGCGACTGTTACAAGCTTTGGCCTTGGTTCTTTTTGACATTAGGGGAAGAAGAATTTCACAACCCGGGGAGAGTTCAGAGAAAGCCCATTTCCGTCTTTTGGCTTCCAAGATGATTGAAGAAAGAAAACTGAGCGAAATCTTTCGATCCAAACCTTGAAATTGAACGAGGACGACGAAACCGGTTCTCTCTGCAATTAAAGTTGCTCTGTGGTGTATAACAGGATGAGATGCATATGAGACCAACGATGGAGTAAGTGGTCCAAATGCTACAAAGGTCTTGGTGGCGCTGTCCCCGAGCCCCCAACCGCTGCTCAAGTAGTTCCTCCTCGCCTTTATTCAAGTTTCTTTAAATCTCGCACCGAAGATCCCCCACTTTCCCTCAGGTCAACCTGGATTACAATATCGTCACGCTGCTGTCAAATGTCCACTATATGGCCCCGATGACTTATGCGGTTATCAAAGATATTCTTCAGGTGTTCTAGAATTTTTATTTGATGTCTCTAATAGGTCTATTTTTGTTTTTGCCCACGTCCATGCTATGCAATAGCTGGCCTCTATAAAAAATTGTAAGATTGCAGTGATCAATAATAGGTCAATCTCAAGTAATTTATTGCCTTCTAAATTGTTCTAATGATGCGTCTTCCTAGTATTTTTAGACTTTGTAAATGCTTGGGCCCTTTATCTCTAGCTGGAAACGAAATTGTACGCAGTTTAAGGGATTTGAATGTTGGCAGCAGCCATTTAGTTTTATTTCATGTGTCAATTTTTCCATCAACCGTCCAAATTTGGAAGCTGCCTTCTGATGTTACAGATGTTCTTTCAAACTGATTCTCCCAACTCTATGTAATTTTGAGTCATCATAAGTTTGCCTTCCCTCAGCTGATTTTGCTGATCACTTTCCCAGAAACAATCCATAAGATTGTTGGTTTTATTCTTGGCAAAATACGATTAACCACTCTTGGAAAAACTGACTCCACATTTTCCGCCCAGTATCCGGGTAAAAATTGACAAGAGTTAAATCAGTAAGAACACGACTGCCTGCCACAGAATTTTTTTCCCTCATGACATTCAAAATTTTTGGCTTTCGTTTCGGGTCTTGTGTTCTTTTGGAGGCGCAGGAAGGTTGGTTAACCTGGAGAAGTCCATGTATGCCTGCCCATAATATGGAACCAATACCACTGCGGTTGGTTGGAATGGCAAAGATGGTTTTAAAAAAACAACCCCCCAAAAATCTGAAGTTTAACTTTTTCCCCCCCTCAGTGCCATTCATTCAAGCATTAACACAAAGTTTTGGCAAGTGTTTTTTAGTTTCTAGTCTCGAAGCTAATAATAGAGAAAAATAAAATAACTATTTTGAATAATTTTCTATTGAGTGGGAAGCCGTTTTTGTATCGGCAAGTGACAAGTAAAGAAAGAAAGAAATTATTTAGTATTGTCTTTCATATTTATTGAAATTGTATTGTGCTAAAAAGAAGGATAGCTATATTGCTCCAGTATACTCTAAAGACGCCATCGGTACTATCTTGATGATAATTCAATTTCAGTTAATTTTCCTTTACTATCTCATCTTTACCGGAATCGATCCCCTTTATCCTATACAAGAATATGGTGGATTTTACTAAGATAAAAAAACTTAAAATCAAAGTCTCTAAAAAATATCAAAAAAAACTAGGCCTAACCGGGTCTTAGGATTTTTCAGTGGGGAAAAGAACATGACCAACCAACTGTTGAAAGGCGAAATTCAATTTTAACCAACGGAAGCCAGTTAAAGTACATACTCTCCAACTTTTTTTATTCACAACAAGACCATAACATTTACGACAATAATGTGTACATATTATTTTTTTAATAATTAAAAAACCCTTGTAAATAATCCACCACAATCATCGGAAAATTCTTATGACCAAAAGAGTGTAACATGATTTTTCCTTTTACGATAAAAATCAAATGGGTTACAAGAACCAAAAGAGGCTTCCTACAGATAAACCTTTTATCTAACCTCAACCGCTCCATACCTAACATTCATAACAAACAGACATTTAGAAAGATCAAAAGATATCAAGTTTTGTTCTCATAACAGTGACCAATAAAACACCAGGCCGCGAGGTGACCCATACAGAAACGAGTGCGGTTTCTGTTTGTAATTTCATGTTTTGGACACCTGTCTACATATGATTTGTGGTCTAAGCATTATCGTGACTGTTTGTGCAACTATATCTTTTTTCTTCTGAGAATGATGGGGAAAAAAAATCTAAAGCACAGCTTTTGGTACGTTGCAACAAATTTGTTGGGGAGTCTATTAAGTGTGAAAAGAATGGGTCTCTGAATTCTGAAAACTAGTTTGAAGATTCAAGGGCCCAATCATTCATCCCCTTCAGCTTCAAAATTCCACACACAAAAAAAGATTAAACTAGATAAATTGTAACACAAGGGGACTGTAGGATCGAACTCTTTTCGTTTTAAGATCGTTATATTACACGAGCTGGAGGGGCGGTAACAAATGTCATAGAGACGCTCTCCAAGGCTTGGGTCACAGGCGCATTCCTACATGGAGTTTTTCTTTAATCATGCACCACTGGAAATTGGGTCAACTAGTCGCAAGTTTATTGAAATTCCTGCTTTCAGATGAACAAAAAATATGTAACCTTTTTTTGGTGGAAAGTGTAAGCATTCAGACCAATAACAGCAGTTTGGCAATTCACCTGATGAGTCTATTGGCAAGATCCCATTTGTTATTCGAGTAGTTCACGTATTTTGTTCCATTCTCCATAGCATTCAGACCTATTAGAAAGATTCACTGGGCTCTCTGGAACTTCCGCCACCACGTAACACTCATTTTTCGTAGTAGAACACTCGAGAGTTTGACGCTACGTCACATATTCATCCAAAGTGTCGTCGTAACAGTATCTCGAGCGCAACTGACAATTAGGTGAAATTCGCAAATAACAATCTAGCCTATTTCTCGATAAAACGTCCAATTTTCAGATTCGAGGATTCTACATTCTATCATTCTGTTGTATTTTCCTAAAAAAGAAAAAGAACTCAAAACATAATTGGACGGTCTAATGAAAAACTTATGCATAGAATTGGTAATTCGAGCATCCTTGGACTTGAGCCTTAAATGATAACAATTCTACACACAATGAACCAAAACCAGGCAATTTTGATGGACCCACACACCACACGAAAATACAATCTTTCTTTGCCCAAAGTGATACGTATTCAGAGAGCTTTGTCTTTCCTGTATGCCCCGGTTACACGGCAAATACGACTCAGATGATGAACAAATGAAAAATACAATTACATATTTCATTGAGCAAAACGATTCACAGGCACATATAGCAGTTCATGGGAAGCTAACATATAGATAAGACATACCTCTTTCTCAATTTCTTCTCTTCAATGAAATCCATTACCGTTATACCTGCGATTTGGGCAAAGGAATGCTCAAACTGGGTCAAGGAAAAGCCCTACATTTTACTTGGGAGAGAAAAACGAATGTTTTCCCCTCTAAGCTGCCAAATGGAAATGGACCCACAGGAGTGAGAAAAGATCCTGAAGAGAGGGAGGAAGAATGGAGAGAAGAAAATGGGTTTGGAGTGTGGGGCTCTCGGCAAGAGGAAGAGAGAGAGAGAGAGAGAGATTATGTTTCATTGGGAAGACGAGAGGAGTAAATGTTATGGAATTACGTGAAGAGAAGAATGTAATAACGCATTAGTTCACTAACCTAATCGATTATTGTTGGAGTCCCTCCCATATGAGGCCCATGTTAATAGCCCAATCCCATGAAGCCAAGCCAAGGCCCAACCCAATCCCTTGCAATCCCTCCTTCTAGATGCAGCCTCCTTCATTGATTCAATCAGAGACTTTGTCTCTGATATTAGGCAGAGGAAGAAATATGACAAAGAGAGAAAACTGTCCACCAAGAGCTCGAAGAAGTCTCAAATGGAGGCATGTTTAGCTCAGCCGTGAGCTTCATCGTCTCTTCTTGGTGGCCTATAAATACAGAGAGGTGCCCGAGGAAGAGCAGTGGTGTCAGAGAAATGTAAGGGGTTGGGGGCTTTTGTGGGGGCACACAGCAGAATGCTTGTGTGCAGATGGTGCTGGGGGAGTGCTAGTGTGCTAGTGAGAGTACCGAGAGCACAGAGAGATCTGGCAGAGAGTGGACCTAGAATTGGTAGCTGTGAGATCTGGAGAGACAGGTGAATGGTGAAGATGAGAGAGTGCTGAGAGGTGAGTGGAGATGAGCTCCTCCCTATTGTACTCATTGTAATTCATTTCTGTGATAGTGGAATTATTGTTTCCGCTCCGTGGGATGTAGGCATTGTTGGCCGAACCACGTAAATCTTTGTCTAGTGTGTGTGGTTGATGTTGGTGGAGTGACTGGTAACTCGTTTGGGCCAACAATTGGTATCCGACCCAGTTCGAGTCACCGGAGAGTCCCACCTGAGTACAGTCTTCGAATTCTGATCAAATTCGATTGCTCAAACCTGAGATTTTGAGCATACCACTAGATTTGTCTCGCCGAGACGAAGCCTCCACACCAAACGTAGTCAAATCCGGACCATCCAACGAGCCCTCACGCGCCGCCTGAAGTTTCCGGCGTCGTCAGATCCCTCGCGCCCACCGCCCCACGCGCTCCAAGGAAGAGGACGAGTGGGCTTATGCGCCCCCCATGCGCCCCCCATGCGTCCGTTTGTCTCTCTGTGAAAGCCAACAGAATCATTTAGTCTTTTGAAAAAAAAAAAAAAGGTAAAAAGAGAAAGGTAAAGCATAATGATTGTGTTTGGCATTATGGTGCTGGGAATCTCATTTTCAAACACAAATTGAATCCAGCCATGTTGACCAAGCCATTAAGCCCTTGCCCACCCGAGCCGCGTTTGACCCAGCCTAGCCCGCGTTGACGCAGTCAACCCGTTTAACCGTTGACCGTCAAACTTTGACCGTTGACCGAAAGTGGAAAATTAACTTTTAGTCCCTGGACTTTCTGATATTTTCAATTGGTCCTGAATTGTGGGGGGGGGGGGGGGGAATTTACAATTTGGTCCCTGGAGTTTGGGAAATTGCAATTAGGTCCCTAGAATTGAAAATTCCATTTGTCCATGAAGTTTTTTGATTTGATCAATTTGGGTCCCAAGAAGTGTCTGATTTCGACGGAAAAGCCCTTTTTGAGTTTTTCTCGACGTTCCGGATTCAATCCGCGGATCGTTTTTCAGAGATTTTTGCTTCCATTTTTGGAGAAGTATGAAGGCGGAGTATTTGGAGCCCTGATCAGCTTTCAGTGTCGTATTCGCCCCAGGAAAACCAAGGATAGGAATGAGAGGAACAGGAGATGAT